>KV751319.1:20762624-20785442 GCA_001698575.1 Mola mola | reverse complement strand
CAGCTCAGGCGCACAGGAGCCTGAATTCAGAAGGTTTAGACGGCCCCTCTGATCCTGAACGAGGTTACATCACTGCAGCTGGAAGAGGACAGCAGCCCACCTTTACATGTGTGCTCACATAGTTACATCATATGGTGTTGACTTACTGGGTGTCCATTAGTGTGTAATTATGTCCAGCTCAACCCATCAGTGTAGAGTATCATCTACCTTAAACTTTAGCTTCTTGATGTCATACAGGTCCAGCATGATTATATCTGCAGACTTATGCCGATCAGACTAATGTGTTATAGACATTAATAAATCATGGTCCCCATCAGAATCTCTACTCTAGCTTTGGAAAATATCCTGCATCGTTTCCTTTGTGCTTTAGAATGTCACCCTAAATAACTCGTAAACGAGGTGGTCAGTCGGTTTGCATCAGGCTGCATCTAGATCTGACCCTTGTGAGCCTTTTCAGGACCAGGATGCTGCTGGCGCCACTGCGCTGCACCTCGCGGCCCGCTTCGGCCGTATGGAGGTCGTGAGGTGGCTGCTGACATTCGGAGGAGCAGCAGAGGTGGAGACGAAGCGTGGAGCCGTAGCTACTCACTACTCTGCAGTCAGTGGGGACCTCACCTGTTTAAAGCTGCTCATTCAGCAGGCGCCCGGGTGAGTTCACAGCCCACGCTCGCACCTGTTGGAAATGTAACAAACAAATAAAATTCCAACGACAAAAAAACAACCCTCATAATGTACTGAAAGGCCACGATGACATTTACCACATCTGAATCCTTAAAACTAAACAAAAAGACTTAATAATGATATAATGATGATCTTTACAACATTAATCGATGGTCTAAATCACCAGCTGGTTTACATTTTTAAATCAGGCTGTTTTATTTTGCTGTATTTTTATTGTAATGAATGTTTTCTGTAATTTCACTCCCTCGGATTGACATACAGTGGATTTTAATATTTGTTTTAATCTTTCATTTGTGAGATAAACATGTTCTTCTCATACTGATTTTCTCATTAAACAACCTTCTGATACTCTGTGGTAGCTCTCCATATTTAGTTTTGTATGATGTTTAACTGTATTATTTCTCTAAATCTTGAGGTGTCCATACTTGTATATTTGATAACGATTGGGCGGAGGAGGCAGAAATTCTGTACATTCATCGGCCTGTGAGGGTGTATTGGAGTATATTCTTTCATCTCATGACATCCCCTCAGCCTCAGCTGTGTCCAGTGTGTGTTAAGTGTTTACCTGCTAACATGCTAAACCAACTATGACTAATGTTCAACCCTGTAATTGTAAGGGTTTTAGCATGTATTAGCATTAGCATTAGCAGTCTAAACGGAAGGTGCATATGTTAGTTATGGATATGTATATATGTTAGACATACCAACTGTATGTACCTTGTGTTTCGATGCGATGGGGAAGTTAAAAGTCACCTACAAGAAAACATTAAGATTTATTGGCCTATTTACATGGGTTAGTGATTCACTACAACTGAAACAAATATTAATTTGCTAACGATCCAACCAATCAACAGATGGGTGGGCAGAGGTAATGATCGCCTGTCATCACCTTCACTGTATTTATCTTGATGAGACCTCAGAGCAGATTGGGCTTTTTGGGATGAAAGAGAAGTTTTTAGCTAGAGGGGAATGATGTGCTGCTGCTATAAAACCTGGCAATTAGCATAGAATTAAAAAGCAACTCAAACTATTTGAACCCACCTGCTTTAAATTCTTAGACTCTCAGTCACATATCACCTCTGACTCATTGGTTAATCAACTAATTAAGTCATTGTTGCAACATTAATGATGACAGGACATTATCAGTTGATCACATTTTACATTACTCATCAAACACCAGGCTGTATTAAATCATTGTATTAGGAGAACGTGTGACTCCCATATCTGGTCCATCTCCTGAACCTGAGCCCGCGTTGCTTAATGAGGAGCAGATAAAGACAAGTCGCTTTTCCTGCCTCATCTTGCTGTTACAGGAGAGCATGACGCAGGGCAGGTTCACCGTCACATGTGACCCTCGGTCTCTGGTGAATAATAGATGCCTGGACTCCGAGGACAGGCCTGTATGTCGATGTAAACACAGCTCTGCGGCGTCAGAACGGGTTCCAAAACTAAGACATTTTGACTGATTTATTGTTAAATAATACACAAACCAACACGTGTCCAGTCGCTGAACTGACTCTGACTGACCAGCCCCACCTGTCATATCCAATATATCCAAGTGGAGTCAGGTACAGCAGATTTCACGTTTGAAATTCATCCGTCACTTCAGCTGCAGTGATCCACTTCAATTCAGTGCTTCATTATGTCCGCAGGGAGCAAACAATTTGCAGCCAGTAGTTTACACAACACAACAACCCCAACAAACATTAAAAGCATAATAAAAGACATTAAAACAGAGTAGAAACAATGGAAAATATGGATTCAACACTTAATGTTTATCTTATTTAAAAGACAAATTACCAAATAAAGCTGGGAGAGTTTTCTAACCAGTTTCTCCATGTTCTCCATGTTGGCACCACCAAACAGAGGGGGGCTGCGGTCGCTCAGGATTATTTGGCCTTCTTCAGAGACCTGACATTAAATTGTCACGTCATTTAATGTTGTCCCCATAATTTTGCTGCGCCCTTTTATAATCCGTCTCCCGTCTCACACATTTTACAAAAGTAAAAAAAAAAAAAAATCACCAAATTTTAGAATATTTCACTGTGTTGTATCAGCCACGATCCTTAAAATGAAAGTAGAAAAGGTCAGAAGTCACATTCCGCACCACACAGAATAAATGTTGAATACATTTAACTTTTTGAATTAAGTTAAAAAAAATGAACAATTACACAATATTCTAGTTTTTGACGCTTTATCGTATTATTGATGTATTGCCATCGCAAGAACATTGCAAAATATGCCATTTCAATTACGATAATTACCTTCTTTTCTCTTTACACATGTCAGACTCAGAAGGAGCGATTTGAGTTGTTAAATGTTTGTTGTTAGACCTAACATGGAAATGGTGTTTCCTGTGTTGTTTCACTCCTCTTTGCACACCATTCTTCCATAACATTAAGACCACTGTCAGGTTAACTGAGTAATATTGATCATCTCACTGCAGTGCAAATATTCTGCTTGGAAAACTTTGATCCTGGCATTCATGTGTCTGCCACTCACCATTAAACATCCACCCCAAATACACCCCCTGTGACATTGGTCCTCCCAGCATGACAAAGTAAAAAAAAAATGCTCAGGGGGTGCCTAAAGGAACGTGTCAATTTAGCGGTCTAAAATACACTTCTTTTTTCCTGAATGACCTGAATTATTTCTAGCCGACACACTGCTTTCAAGCCTTTGTAGTCACTCAAAGCTCATCGTTGTGTTTCAGAATGTTTTTCCTAACTGAACAGCAGCTTTTGTTGCTGACCTGAATGAGATTACATTCATTCATGAATTATCTACCTGTCAGACTGCTGTTCACTGCTGTTTCAACGGCTGATACTGACAACTTGATCTCACAGACAGCCCTGTTGTGATGAGTGCAGGTGTGTGAACCATCAGACAGCCATCGGGGCCACCCCACTCTACCTGGCCTGCCAGGAAGGTCACCTGCACGTCGTCGAGTACCTTGTGAACGAATGTGGGGCCGACGTCCACCTGAGGGCCCACGATGGCATGACCTGCTTGCACGCTGCTGCTCACATGGGCCATGAAGCTGTGGTGGTGTGGCTGGTGAGTAGAGATGCTCAGCACGTGTTTCCTGACAACTCTTGTGTTGTTTCAGTCACCGTTTTTGTTCCTTTATCCCCAACAGGTGACGTGCACTGATGTCAGCCTGTCCTGCCAGGACGGAGATGGAGCCACTGCTCTGCACTTTGCTGCCAGCAGAGGGCACTGTTGTATCTTGCAGAACCTGCTTCAAATGGGTTCCGAGGTCAACAAGGACCACTGGGGTGGGACCCCGCTTCATGATGCTGCAGAGAATGGAGAGCTGGAGGTTGGACTGTTGCCAAAATAGATTAAACTATTAATTAAATAATACAGTACACATACGATCCACCTGATTCCTTCTAACAGTGCTGTACAATCCTGTTGGCCAATCACGTGAACCCCTCGGACCAGGATATTGATGGATTCACAGCTGCAGACCTGGCAGAGTACAACGGACACCAGGAATGTGCCAGATACCTCTGTGCCATGGAGAGGAAGGTAAGCTCTTCATTTTACTCGGCTGTGTCACACCAGAGCTGGTTTGGGCTCAACAGCAAACATCAGGAAGATGATGCAACTAAAGTCTCAATACCAGGGAGTAAAATATTTATACCGTCAATATCTCGGCTGATATATGCATCCCTCAAATGAGATTATAAAACCTTTCATCACATCATACGCAATAGAGGTGGAATATTTTACAGATTAACAATGAACTTTTATTAACAGTGCAGTGAAACAGTACCCTGCAATTTTAAGAATTTTAAATCATTGTTCTTTCAATGTTCTTTAAACCCCAAATTGTTTGACCACGGGCATCATTGATAACACGTATATGCTCACATCGACATATCAGCCAGCTGATGTATCGGTTGGGCTCTAACATCAGTGAATCATCTGTGGCGCGTGTGTCGTGCCTGTCAGGTCGGGCCCTCTCGTCCACTCAGCCTGATTGCTTTGCTCTCGGTTTAAGAGGCCTCGGAAAGTGGAGGATGATGGCTCTCGTGTTTAATAAGGCGTCAGCGAGCAGCGATGCCGTGAGTGCCAGAGGAGAGTCTCGGTTCTCAGTTTGCCGCCGAGGGCTCTCTGAGATTAGCTCTTTTGTTGGGCGCAGAAAGCACGGCACTCCCTGATGTGATTGATGAATATTTTAGTGTTAACACCTTGTTTGTGCTGCCTGTTGGAATCAGGGGTCAACGTGGACAAACCTGGCCTGCATTTCACTTCCGCAGTCAGTCTGTTCCATGGGTGCATCCATTATGCCTTCATTTATTTGTTTTATGTTAGCCAGCTACATAGTCTTTAAGGTAGAGGGTCACAGCTGACACTGTTGCTGTAATGTGAGCTGGTGGAGTTGATTTTGATTATGAACCAGTGTTTACCCAGAGATCCTGCAGGGACCACTGAGTCAGTGGAACCTTACAGGCTGGCAGCTGTCAGCCTGCAGTCCCACCACACTGCGGACTACCTGGCTATGTAGTCAAAGTAACGAAAGCTGTCGGCCATGAATAAGTCAGCGGAGAAGATCGGCACTCATACACTAAGAGGAGGACGGAGAGGCAGCGAGGCGTCGCGGCCCTCCAGAACTAATCCTCCCATCTACAATGGAGAACTAATTAGCGCAGGGGTGGCTGCAGTGTGGAGCGCAGGCGGAGCTGCAGCCAGCTGAGGGCCTATCGGTTATCCCTCTGCAGCAGCTCAGGTGCAGGGCCCGGGACTGAGCTCGTTATGAGATCCACAAGCTTAAGTTTCAGCGTTTTCTCCATCCTGATGCCTGGAACTCTATCCTCTGTGGACCTGGAGAGGAGGAGGATGTCTTCAAACACATGTTGGATTGTGTGGCATGTTTTTTTGGGTTTTTTTTTTCCAGGACCAGAGTGCTATGATTGTCACCTCTGGATACTATGTGATGTCAGGCAGAGTGACCGATCACGTTTCTTGGCAGCGCATGAATTGGGCACATCAACCAACTCATAGAAAACCTGAAAAAGCTCTTAATTGATTTAAATCCACCTGATATTTGGCGACTTTGAAATCTGTTCTTCCACCTTTGAGCTGTACATGTATACAGGTTTTAATTAATTCTGAGCTACAAGGATTAATTGATTACTTGCACGAAAGGACGCTAATGTACAACTCTCAGTCTTGTTTTGAGCAAACATGTCAAACATTTGTTCGTTCCACCTTTTAAAATGTCTCTTTCAGTCATTTCTGACCGCAAATGAAGACTTTGGGGGTTTCTAACTGTTAGTTTAGAGCATGTTTTACTATTTATGGTAATAAATGATTAATAGATTAATTGTGAACTCAATCAGCAGAACATTTGATGATTAGAATAATCACAGCTCTAAATTTTGTCCATGGTGGTGTTTTGGTTTGTGAAGTGGTGCAGAGATAGCAGGTTTCATTGGTTCTTAAGTGTCAGTCAGATCATCTGAGCAGCGACCTGAATGGGTCGGGCCATTTGGATCGGGGTCAGACCTGACTTCCTCATCTCGAGTCTCAGGAACAGCTGCATTCACATAAACAAATTGCAGTGTGAAGTTTGCTCCATTCGCGGCAATCAGGCCAACAATGCTGCTGTTTTCAGAACGGGAATAAAGATATGAATGTTATTATACTCACATCGCGTATGCTGATGTGTAAAATGTGCATAATTTCTCCACATACACCGAAATACTCTTTATATAGTATTTACCAGGCACTGTTTGAAAAAGTAGAAGTAGAAAGTACATACTATGACTCATGGCCCATTATAGAATTAATATTCTGCTTTTTTTAAAAATTTTTATGGAGTGAATCATCTTTATCCAGTACCAAATGACACCAGTTGGACCTCTCTTGTCTCAATTCTGTTTGGAGTTGTGGCCAAAAAACATGCTGTTGGACCTTTCGGTGATGTTGACCTTTGACCTTTGACCTTTGGCCACCACAATCTAATCAGCTATAGGATGGGTGAAGATACACCTTTGATGAAAATAACTATGGGTTATCCTGTTAACAAACAAATGAACTATCAAATAACTAAACGTTAGCAAAAACATGACCTCCATGTTGGAGGTAAAAATGAGGAAAAACTGAGATTTTAGTTTTTTGGTTTTTTTTATTAAAACATCCCTGACTTTAGTAACTCTTAGAATCGCAAATAGTCATAAAGCAAGTGTGTCATTGTGTTGGGTGTGTGTTGTCAAATTGATGAAGATGTTGTGTTAATTAGCTGAAATTGCAGTCATTAATCTCTCTCAACCAGCTGATTTCCTCTCTTTGGAATGTTGGATGAACAAACTTGGATATTTGAGAGATTGTGATGCTAAGCAGAGCCGGCCCTCACTATAAGCATGGGGCGCTGCGTCCACTAGGGGGCCCCGAACTGACCTCAGCTCTGAGTCCGAATGGGCAACCAAACTCTCAACCTGTGTGCGCAGTGCGCTAAAGGGTAGGGCTCTCTTCTCGTCCGCGAGTGAACAGTTTGCGAGTTGATGAATACGTCTGAAAGAGTTTATCCATCAGGCGCAGAGAAAAGGAAAAAAGAAACCTGAAGAAGCCAGTCAGCAAGCACAAGGTACTGATAAATTCCATGACATTTACCAAGTGATGAACGTTTAGTTACCAGACACCAATGTTTTTGGTCAAACCTGTTTAAAAAGATACCGACAGGAGTGTCTGCTAGACTGCAAGGGGCGCTGTAGTCACCGTCCACCAACAGTCTGTAGGCCTTCACAGTGAAAACAAACACAGTCTTCATTTTAACCTTTACATAAGATGTTTTGATATTTTAAAGCAGCGAAACACCTTCAATAACTTTTAACTTTACCTTTTTTGTTCTTTTAGCCTCAAATTTCAGGACTTCTCCTAAATAAACATTGTGTTGCAGTGTTTAAAATGTGCAAAGCAGTTTTGTTGCGTGACTAGCGGAGGTTTTAGTGTTACGTCAGTCGGTCATAATGAAAGCTACCATTCAATAACGTTACTTTTGAAAGCAATTCAGTCACTTACAGAGCTCAGAGCTCTTTACTTCCTCTCCCAAAACACCCAACAAAAGAAGAAGAGCTCCTGTTTTTATAAAACTCCACACCAACCTCATTTGTTCTGTTAATATTCATGTTCAGGTTGTCCAACTAAAAACTGACTAAACAAGAATCGTGTGATTCTCTTCACTGTCTGTTACAGTTTGACCCCCAAACACTGAACCAGCTCTGTAATCCAGAGTTTATTACAAAACATGCAGCTAAACCAGATTTCTACCAGTCACAGCACCACAGAAACCATCCAGCCCTTCTTCCGGACCCACACTAAACTGTCACCGTCTGTGTGCAGAGGAACATAACCTCCATGTTGAAGGTAAAAATGAGGAAAAACTTCATTTTTCTCATTTCTAGTGTCCTTCTTTAGAGAAATAATTGCTGGATTTTACATTAGTAAAATAGTTCATTGGTGTCAACAGATGAAGTCAGAATGGCACTGATGTTGCGTTCCAGCAGGGAGTTGTGTATCTCAGTGAGGAGTTTCAGAAACTCTTGAAAAACTTGGGCTTGTTTGGAGGACTTGTTTGTTTTGTGTGAGCTTTTCCATCTGTTCGACATCATGATGTGACATTTTTGACCCGAGCCCTCCCAATAAAAACAAAGAAAGCTCAATGAATTAGCTCCTTCGTTCAATTGTCCTGAGTGGAAAAAGTGGCTGAATATGGCTGGATATCTTTTTTCCAGCAGCTTTGACAAGTCTTCCGCTGGTGCATCTCTACATGCAACAGCGTACCCGTTGGTGTGTCCGTGCGTTAGTGACACTACCAGCCATCCTATCCGTCACCTTAATTATTAACAGCATTCTCCGATCAGAGCTGATTGTTTATTGCCCGGTGGCCTTTGGCCAGCGGTGAGGATGCTGGTGATGGTGTCGAACCAGTGGTTGTTGATCTTACCATAGTGTCCCGTCGGCGCCTCTGCACTTTCGCTCTCCGGTGAGGTTGTGCCGGTGGCTCCAGGTCAAGGTTAGTGAGTTTAAGGTTCATTATTTTTAAAACAGGCTTTTATTTATTCATGTTTTTATGCTTAAGTGCTTCAATCGTGTGGTTTTAAGTGACTGAACAGGGTGAGTAATTAGTTTTTATAAAATGAAAAGGAACTTGTGTAAGCTGTCTTTAAGAGGCCCGAGCTGGCAGATGTTTTGGCAGCATTTTACCTACTTTCTGATCACTTGTGGCCTTTTACGGTTAGCAATGACTAATACTCTGCTGTCATTGTGGATTTTTATAAATTAGACATGGTTTTCCTTCCTGTTTTTGAGTCTTTCACCCTTTCTGGGCATAGTTTTCTGATGCAGTAGTTGTCAAATGTTCCAGTGTTAAGTGGATAAATATTGCAGTTTGTGTCGTCGAGCTGCGGCGGAATGAGCAGTAAATGTGGGCAGAAACGCTGTCAGTGAGTGCTGAGCCTCTGCTGCCGGAAACCTGAGCGTGTCTTTAACATGTGAGTGGACATGTATTTACACTGTGCTGCTCTGTGTATAATGTGTACCCGCTGTATACATTCCACATTGCTATTTATCACTGCGAACGTGAAGGTTTCACATGGAGGCAGGTTGTTTTAATGATTGATTTCAGAGCGCAGAATTACAAGACATGTTTTTTAAATACACACAGCACTCTGAAATACTTCAACTCTCTCATGGCTGCACCCGCGGGGACCACACATTACTGCGCCGTATGTTGGACAACGAGACAGCGCCGAGGAGCTGTTTCTTCACTCTTGGCTCCTAATCTGTGGTGATCGGGGCTCTTTGTGGTCTTTGATAGAGGGGGAGTGGATCCAGGCCAGAACGGGGCTCGCCTATCTGTATCTGCGTGGCAATAGCGATGGGGTGCTGATGAAAACCAAATGCTCTCTGGCCACTGGGACTAATTAAACACACACACAAGGACCGGTTCATCGGGGCTTTCAGGACATTGAACTGTTACGAGAAGGGTCACACAGAATCTGTTCCCAGCCCTGCCCCCTCGCCTTGTTTATCTATTTATGAATTGCACAACTTCGGGGAAGTTTATTGCTCCGCCTGAGCGGTGTCACAGCATATTTCGTGCTGTTCGACTTCAAAGTGCTGCGTGAGAGGAAACGGTGAGGACCACCTCATGGAGACAAAGCACAACAGCATGCAGCAGCGTATTAGAGCTGCCTTTGATGTTTTTACTAATAATGTCCTCGGAGAGAAGAATTTGATATGCATTCTGCATGGAGTGCATTAGGACAGTGCAGGTTCATTAAAGCAGATCTAAATGTTTCCATACATCCTGCGTCCTCCCAGAAGGGGTGTGAAACGCTGCCAGTTCGCCGAAATTACTTACCATCCCTCCTGTTTTCTTCTTTCATAGCCTTCCATCTTAAACATGTTTTATTGTTCATTTCAACCTGGATGTTCCTGTGAACCTTTGTTCTTCCCTTCATTTAGAATCAAAGAATATCACCGTTAAACTCAAATAAACAGAGGAGTTAGGGAAAAGTTCAAAGAACTATGAAAAATGCCTGTCACAATGACAAAGAAAGCAGCAGATCCACACATCTGAGAAGCTAGAAGTGTCTGATGCCTGAAATATGACTGAAATCATCAGAGTAACTTGGCAAATCCTTTTTTTGGTCAATTAAGTATCACAGATGCCTAAAAACAGATGATTATTTTCCACTCAACTTAAACAAGATGTCGCCGGGTGGGTGCACAATATTAATTTAACCATTAAATCATTGTTAGATAATGGGAATTTTAAAAGTTTCAGCCAATGATAAAATTATTAGCTAATCAGTGGAGCAAATAATACAAATCAAAATGGCTGTTATTGTCTACTCGCACAGCCGAAAATGTTGTCATCAGTGTGGAGAGGAGAGTCTCTGCTGGCCGCATCCTTCCGTATGCTCAGCTGTGCACAAAGTGCAGGTTATGAGGGCTTTTTAAAGATCCAAAAACAGTGAAATCTGCGGTCGTCTTATGGTAGTCAACCATGAAGCAGGTGCAGCCCTGACTGTCAGTCTAGCCTCTCATTTTTAAGGTTGCACTGTGAGAAAATGATGAACAGAACAGATTTGTTGTCCTAACTACAAAACGTCTCTGTTGGACCCATTTACCATTTCTGTCCCAATTACTTGATGTCGTTCTCCACATAAAAATCTTAGTTTGCTAACCAGTGTTACAAGAGTTTTAATCTAATCTATTACCAGTTTGAATGTTTAGTCTTATAAAGAAAAAAGAAATGTGAAGGTTTTTGGTTTCTTTAATTGAGCATTTCTGAATTTTATAGATCAAAAAACAAATTGAGGAGAAAGTTAAGATAATCAATAATCATAATAATTGTATAATTATTGTATAAATAATCAAACCTTTTGAGCTCAGATGTGAAGATAAAGTGTGCGGCTGTTTGTGTGTGTGCCAGTGACAGTGGAGACTCACATAGAGATGCCAAAGATGAGCGGGATCAGTCCAGTGATTTCATTAGCAACCGGCAAAATTTGCAAGTCTTCAATCCAAAAGAGCAAACAAATCAAAACAAAACAAAATTGGGCATAAATCAGAGCAGCAAGAGTCAGAAACAGGAAACTGCTGGACTTGATGAGAATCCCAAAACTCAACAAAAAACCTTCAAAATAGAACAACAGGAACAAGAAACACCACAAGTCATACAGGGACACATGAGTACAAACTCAACATGCATTCAACACAAATTCATACAGAAAACTAAGTCCAGAAGTCCAGGACCAGGACTGTTACCTGCTTATCCCTCAGTGACTTCACAGCTATTTTATTTAAGACCAGAGAAGGAAAGCGGTTTTAAGGCACCCCCACACGACCGTTTTGGACTTCCTAGATGAGACTCCGGATAAGAGACCAATTATCCCACCAACACACATGCGTTGCAGCGAACTGGTTCAGATATACAGTACCTCACTGAACACTGCAAACGTAACATCAGCTCACGTTGTCGGACTCGTCGCTCGACATTTTCCAAAGAGACTTTCAGCCTGGTTCTGCACTCCTGAAGCTTCAGCGTCAATGACATGGCAACCCAGCTGTGATTGGAGTCTGGTGAGGAGAGGGAGGGGGCAGACAGACCGTTCCTATGTTTAGAATGTGGTCTGCAGTACCAATTTTAAACACTGGGTGTCAGCGTTATATATTTTTCCTTTAATATAATTTTGGAGCTGCTCTGATTGCGTTACTTCAGTTTCCTAATATTTTTTTCTTCAGTAGTATTATGTGTCCCTGTGCGGTTTCTGCAGAGAGACGGTCCACATCGGCCCATTGAGATAACCGCTCCGGTGAATGAGGAGGTGAAAGTGAAGCCGACTGTGCTGTTGGGTTCCAGCAGGAACGACTACTACGGCAGCCTGAGCAACTCATGCAGGGGGAATAACATGGACAGCTTGAAGGTGAACGCTGAGGTTTTCCACCATGTTCTCCTTTTTTATTTTAACAATAACCTGATAAATCAGAAGCAACCAGAGCTTGTTTTTTTAATCTAAATTAGCAACCTGAGAGTGAGGAGTCCCCGCAAGCGAGATACCCTCAGCCCACCCCTGCACCTCCATTGACTTCTGCTCCTTCCACACCCGCCCAGCCCAGGAAAACAGCTGTTGGCAGAATCGAGCAGGTTCAGATAGCAACATCTGGTGAGAAAACTACTTATTAAAACTAAAACTATTTATCAAAACTAAGCAAGAAACTGTTTACCATAAATGGAGGTCAGTGCTCAGGATGATCAAAAAGAAAATTCATTTGTCTAATAGTTATCAAAGGTTTCCACCATTCCAAAACTCCTGGGATGGAGAAAACCATCTTCGCTGAGAAGAAGATGTTGTTGGACACAAAGCTTCTGACTGAAAAAAAGCTCCTAGGTGACATGAAGAACATTACATCACTGAAACAATCGGGGCTGTCGGGAGTCTTCACTGGACAAGCGGTGAGTGCAGCACATATAATGCATCCCTTAAAGACGCTTTCTTTGGCTAAAATGTCGCATCTGCGCAGAACAAGATGGTGGTCCTTCCCACTGAAGAGGCCAACCTGTCTGACATCGACTGCCTGGTGCCCACTCATGATGAGAGAGGCCGGCCCATCGCCGAGTGGAAGAGGCAGGTCATGGTGAGACAGCTGCAGGCCAGGCTGCTGGATGAGGAAGACCAGAGGAGGAAGGTAACGTCTCTCTACAGGTCGCAGTTTTAGCTGTATTTTCTTGGTCTGGAAAACATCCAACATGTATCTGAGTCCAACAGATGCATGTTTGATTAATCAAGAGAAGTATGGAGCATGTTTAAAGTGTGTTTACATGATGACGTTGGTTGTGCAGATGGAAAACAAAGAGCTCAAGAATGCACACCTTTTTAAATTCACATTCTGGCTTGCAAGGAGACAAAGGAAGAAGCTGATAGCCACAAGTTCACCTCTCTGATGGAGCCTTTTTAGTTTTTACTCGAGACACATGACAAGTTGATAGTGAGTCAAGTTATCATGCTAATTTACAAAAAAAAGTCGTGTGATGACTCTTAACATGTAGAGCAGAGCTACATCAAACTCTTTATTTTTGATTGTTTTAATTGTTGATTAAGAGACTGAGCATTCGCCAAAAAGCGAGCACTTGGCGACAGCGGCGAGGAAAGTCAGAAACCTCAGGGTAGCGCTAGGTCAGCAGACATCTGCCTTGACTTCATCCGTTTTATCCAGACTATTTTCTACAGATAATTTTGAAGTAATCTGATAATATTGGCAAAACGGCTGATTTGTTTTTACTAGGGGTGTCACCAACTAAGAATTTTTATAGTGGAATCTGATTGGTCAAGTTGTGCCTATCATTGACTAATTTGTGATATTGGCTTCCATTTCTTTCCAGACCCTAACCCTAACTCAGTCAACAGAGCTGAGAAACGCAATTAAACAATTTATCTTCTTTATTGTCATCCTTTTTTTACTCAATAATTGAAAAATCTTGTTGTGCTGACCTTAAATACCATCTCTCTCCCTTTGGAGGGAGGTGGATGAGTAGTTTGGTTCACCACCTGCGTCACTGTCTCCCTTTTGGGCTCTGCGTGACCTGGCTCAAGTGCTGCTCTAAAACCTTCACTTCAACAATGTTCATCAACCTCAAATCCAGCAACGAAAAATCTGTAGATTTGTCGGTAATTTCTCTGAGTGTTGGTCTCACATCAAGTTTTATCGATGAGTGAGGTGCTGTTGAAAAGCGGTTGTAGACACTGAACTCAGAGCAGCAGAGAAAATCTGTGCACATTTTCCTGGACAGCAACAGCTTCTCAGTACTACTGCCACCTTCTACTGCCCTTCCTTCATTGAAAAAGACTTGATTGGGACTGTAAAAAGCCCTTTATATAGTTAAAAAAAATATATCACTGTTATGATGTATTCATCTACACCGAGGGGATTAATTAAAAGCGCATGAGTCATTTTCAATTATTTACTAAACAGTTTTATTAACATAGAGATATTTAACACAAAATAGGCTGTATATCATCATTTATTGGTAGAAACCTAAAAAATCTATGTAAAGTCATTCTTTCAGCTCCCCCATATAGCCCAAATGGAATGATCCTTGTTTCATATCCACATTTTCGATGACTTGACTGTGAGATTTTGCCATTGAATTAGTCAACCTATATAGAATCATCAAAAATTTGACTATTCATGGTCACCCCTAATTTTCTGTACTTAAAAATGAGCCAAACCAATGAGTGAAAGCTCCTGTGTGTAGTATTTAGTGGCATCTAGCTGCCGATTGCTTCCCGCAGAACACTCCTGCGATAGCCTTCTTTAGAGTGTTTGTCTGTTCTACTGTTGCTACTTTGAAACGTCTGCTTTGTACTAACAGATCCTCCAGATTCTACACATGAACCTTTAATCTGCATCTATCTCGATATTTTTATGGCTTGCAGTCCTAAAAGCGTCAGTTCTACATGCAGCCTTCTCAAAACCAGGTCCACTTCTGAACGAATGCTTACTGAACCTGACTGGCCCAAGCCTCGGCATCACTGAAAATTTGAAAAACACTTGGAAATGTTATCACTGTTAAATTTTTGATATAAACCAAGTGAACTAAGTGATCAGTGATTTGTTTTATGCCAGTCAAGTCATATTTTTGAGGTTTGGATCTCACTTTTACTGTATCGTTGCTTTTTCCCTCTCACGTCATCACCATTTGAAATGCTGTAAAAACTTAGTCACCCTGCGTGTTTATCTGCCTGCCGTTTGCATCTTCTCATCCAGGAAAATGGGAACAGATATGCCAAAGTCAGCTGGAGTTACTCCCAAGCCCACAACGCCATCCTGGGGCCGTCTGGTGAGCTGCTGGCTGAGGATGACCTCATCTATCTGGAGCAGCAGATTGCCAGCGTTTCTATGCAGAGGAACTGTGAGGGATATGAGCTGGAGCTTGCCCGTCTGGCTGAGGAGCTCAGGCACATCCTGCCAGCCCCCATCGTGAACATCACCGTCAACACGCAGTTCCGAAACTTCTCCAGTCAAGTACCTTTACCATTGTGGTGTGGTCGCATCTCGGGCATCGTCAAGAGCATGTCCCTGCTGATGACCAACCTGACCGACCAGCCCTACTGCAAGATGCCCAACACCGACCTGATCACCGTCTTCGGTCAGACGCCGGACAGGCAGAACTCCACCAGGGGACGCAGGGAAAGGATAGAGGACGAGATCCACCAGTTCGGAGTGTCTGTAAGGACTCTGAAGTCAAATTTTGAGACCCAGAATGCCTCTTTGTCAAATGAGCCGGAGGAGGTGTTGGGTTCCTCCTCAGATGTTGCGGCCACAGGGTCAGACAAACAGCCTAAAGTCTCAAGTCCAGCCCCAGAAACAGACCAGAACAGCAACTCTGGCATTGACTACGACGAAAACATTGCAGATGTTCGGGAGACCACCAGCCTCAGAAAAGAGCGCATAGTTGTGCTGTTCTTGGGCCACTGGAAGAAGTCAGCCTACACCGTGGCACTGAAGAGCAAGGACGCCACCGAGAGGAAGATGAGTGGTGGAAATGCGAGTACGGTCGAAACAGCAGCGTCAGGGTGCGGGGACAGCATGGAGAGCGCCCGGTCCAATATGATGAGCAGCTTGCTGGGACAATTCTTCAAGCAGAGGAGTGCTGTCAACAAGATGCTGGGGAACTGGAGGAGCATGATCTCCAGTGTCCCGTCCAGGCAGATTCGCAGGTACCCCCTTCAATGCTCACATTATAACAAATTCGTATCAAATAATCACCCAAAAGTTTCCTCAACGGCACTGCATCCACGATTAGATACACAATATTCCAAAATTCCTACATAATAGTAGTATATTGAATGGTACTGATGTTTTACTGTAGCAGAAATATATGACCAGACTATCACTTCGGAAGGTTTCTTCTTACTTATCAGCCCAAATTGTAAATAATTTCCACTCTAGAAAACAACCATGTTCATTAACAGACAAGGAGTAACTCAAGAAGAATTGAAACATGAGGAAATACTGGCTTGGCTTTGCACCGTTGGAGTCTGCTCTTTTCTAGCCAGGAAAAAAATATGTGGTGAGACGCTGAACTTGTTTCTTTAAGCCTAAGGACATAACAATTCACTCAATTTACAATGCTGGTTTCGCAAATTTTTATTTATTTAGTTTTTACAAAATGAAATTTAAGACAAGTTAAAGATGAAAAAGTGTCCCTGTTCACTTGTGAAGTAGTGAAGTTCTATTTCTTTTTTCTCAAAGCCTGAGTTTGTAACTTCTGGGACTCAAGCATGAGGCTCATAAGGAGGGAACCTTTCTGTTTCTGCTCTGTAGCTCCGCCCCGTTTTTTTAGACAGTCGTTTGACACGTTGGCAGCAGCTTTATGGTCCCACCACCACAGTCAAAACAGCTTTCCTGTTGAAAGGAATGGAGGCGGCGAGTTACCACACAGAGGTGTGTGCTGTAATGTGATCCACAGGCAGGACTACGCATGAAAATACGAAGAGTTGTTGTGAGCTGTTGTTGAGTTGTGATGGAGTTTTGTGTATTCTTGCACTTCTGTCAGTTAGAATTTTCACATCACTTGACATTAGTTTTATGAGATACTTCTGGATTTACAATTTAAAATTTTGATCTACGCTTTTAGTCACATTGTTTATTAGGTGTTTAAATGCACAAGACCTGGGGTAAAATACTGACCCCGTGTGGTTGGGAGCGCGTGGCTGGTAGTTACAAGTTGCGCCTCTAAATATGCAAATGAGTGTAACCTAAAAATGTAGTTAGTACACTGACAGGGAATTAACGTGAAATGTTGACATGTTTAGTTAGTGGCCATCCAGTACGTACTGGATTAACCATTGTGTGTTGTGTGCAGGCTTCACAGGCAGCAGGCGCTCTACTCCCCAGAGCAGTTCCTGCCCCGTCTGGATGGCGTCCCGGTGGAGTACGACAACCTGACCCTGGATCTGTTCATGCTGGGCTACTTCCACATCCTGGAGCTGGAGCTGCCTGTGGACGAGCGCAAGATGAGGCACCTGCTGTGTTTCGAGGTGTTTGACCACGTTGGGAGCTTCCCCTGGGAGCTGGTCAGGGACTTCCACAAGGCCGTCATACAGGACATGGAGGCGGGCAACCGCGAGTGGAAAGACGGCTTCGAGGACATCAAAGTCAAGTTCTTCAGCAACGCTGCAAGTCAGTCTGAAAGCACAGGAGAAGTGGTGAGACGCAGCCTCCCGGAGGTCAGACCGGTGCCCAAGGTCATTGTGCAGACGCCCACGCCTGACGAGGGGATGCTCCACCGCGGAACGGACATCTCCAGCTTCAGCAACGAAGAGATCTGTAAATACATCGACCGTAGCTTTGCTTTTTGGAAGGAGAGAGAGGCAGAGATCTTTGACTTTGAGTAGTTGTTTGTGTCATCTTTTTGATATTTTTCTACTGTTTGCGGTTAGATGATGTTAGGTCTGGTTATCTGAACTCTGTTGTTGTTCTCAATGATCAAGTAAAAATAGCACAGAATTTGTAGCCAGATTCTTGGCCTTGTTTACCTTTTAATCACATGTTGCCTGATTTAAATCACAATTTTGCTAATTTTATACTCTATTTTATTCTGTTACAAAATTAAGTTTGGAATTTGTTTTTTGTAAAAGATGTTTGTAAGATATTTATTAATAGTTATTTTGCCATTTCTCTTCAGACTCAGGTCCCAAATTAGCAACAAATTTCAAACCATACGCAGTCCTGTTATGAAACCCAGAGTGCCTCGACTTGTGTGTCTTCCTGGGAGTCTTTGTTTTGAAATTTTCATTTTAATGTAGTTATGTTAAAAAAGTAAATAATTAAATAAAGTGCTGGTAGTTAAAATTTTCTGTGATCATACTGAAAGAGGACCAGTGGAGGCTTTCTAACAAGAATATATAACAACACAGATACATTTATAACGTATTTATTAATTATTTATTATTGCACATGCTCATTTGATGTACTTTAATCCAGCCTCACTCATCCCTTCCTCCTCTCAGGCGTTAAGTATTCCGTCCATCTTTGCTGTATCAGTAAACTCAGTTGTTGCTGCGTTGTGTACCTCCTGCGCTCGCTTCCAGGCCTGTTGAGAAAACACTTCACCCTTTGCCTGTAACAGCAGCTGCAGGGTCCATGCCTGTTGTTTGGAATCTGACTGCTGGTCCTAAAAATATCCCCAATGACAGGCCAGCAGCCCCGTCCAAATGACTTGGCAGAAACTTCTCGCCATGCTGCCCACTCCATGTCGATCTGAACAGTTCCTCGGCCGCAAAACGCCTTTTTAACTGGAAGGATGAGCCATTATTTCCACTGTATGCCTCTGTGGTGAGTTTCTTGTTCGTTATGTTGTCTCATTTCATAGCCTGTGATCACAGGAAACATAATTTCTTGTTGGCTTCACAGGAGATTAGACTCATTAGTATTAAATGTGCTGCTTGTGAGCCAGAAGTGCTTGTAACAATGCAGCGATGCCACATTTACTCCAGGGAGTTTATTTGCAAGAAATCGTTTTCGATCTGAATTCTGAACTTAAGAGTCGAAAAATGTTTTCAGCTTCCCTTAAGGTCAAAAACAAAAGTGTTACACTTTTTTATCAGCCATAAAGTAGTTTTCTCTGTACGATAGTTACTTTGATATCCAGATATCAGGCCTCAAATTTTTAAAATATTCTTGATTTAATATTTATACAAAAGATGAAGTTAGTTTTGATCTTTGGTGAAAAACTCTCGGGATTTCTCTCTGATTATTATTTCTACTCCCACAGGTGAGCTGTCCCTGCTGCTAATTCTGCACTCAGGTTGACGATGGTGCGGAACGTGGATGACCTGGACTTCTGCCTGTCCTCCCACCCTCAGAGCATCCTGGAGGGCCTGCGCTCCCTCTGCTCCCACCCCAAACTGGTGGACGTGACGCTGAGCGCCGGCGGCCGCGACTTCCCTTGCCACCGCGGCGTGCTGGCCCTCTGCAGCGCCTACTTCCGCTCCATGTTCTCGGGGGACTTCGTGGAGAGCATCGCGGCACGCGTGGAGCTCCACGACGTCGATCCCGACATCCTCGGCTGCCTGCTGGACTTTGCCTACACAGGCAAGCTGACCATCAACCAGAGCAACGTAGAGGGGCTGATCTGCACCTCCAGCCAGCTGCAGTTCCAGACGGTGCGCGCCGTGTGCAGCCGCTACCTCCAGCACCAGATCGACGCCACCAACTGCCTCGGAATCCTGGAGTTTGGGGCGGTCCACGGCTGCCCCGAAGTGATGGCCAAAGCGAGGGCCTTCCTGTTGGAGAACTTCGAGGCTGTGCAGCAGGGCGAGGAGTTTCTGCTGCTCGGGAAGGACAGGTTGGTCACCTGCCTCTCTGACGAAGGGCTACATATCCGGGCCGAGTGCACCCGTGTGGACGCCATCCTGAAGTGGGTCAGGCACCAGAGAGAGTCTCGGCTGTGCCACCTCCCGGAACTGCTGGCCCTGTGTCGTCTCGCTCTGCTCAGCCCGGACTACCTGTCGAATACGCTGTTGAGGGACGGCCTGGTGCAGGCCTGCCACTCCTGCAGCGAGGCGGTGCAGAAAATCCACCAGGAGGTCAGTGAGTTCTTTTCTTCTTTCCTGTCTTTGTTGGCCCGGTCCAAATTGTCACTTTTCCTTTTCAGAAAATGGATTTGGCACCAGAACGCGGGGGCAGACTCAGCTCTCAGAGTCCACAACCAAACCAGCAAGAGGTGCTGTTCGTAATGGGGGGGCGCTCCCTGGACGACTCTGACTCTGACGACTCAGACGAAGACGAGCACAGAGACCCGAGACTGCAGAGACTTCTGCACAAGAACTGTGGCTTCTACAACACCAAGACAAGTAGGCACTTCTTCATGAACTGACTCATCAGGAGTTCAGAGTTCAGTTTCAGAATCCAGTTTAAAGCAAAACAAAAACAGGTTTGGCGGATGCGTGGTAGGTCGTTCAGTGTGGTGCTGAACGTGACAGCGAGCAGGTCGTCCTCCTCAAACGAGCCTGTTGTTGTGCGGAGCAGGACGTCGACATCCGTGTCTTTCATGGGACGTTAGTGAAAACATGTCGCATCTCACTCAGAGATTTCTGGTTTCATGTTGAGATAAGGACAACTGGAGCCAGGATGGAGGGGACTGCCAGAGAAGTCACATGATGCTGAACTGGTTAATCAACACTTTGCCTAGTTTCTGATCAAACTCAGACTTTCGCCTAAAGGGACAGTTCACCCAAAAATTAAAAAGACATCCTTTTCCTCTTCACTGTAGTTCTGTTTATACATCTAGATCACGGTGTCACACTCTGTCACAGAGGGGTCAAAGGTAAAAACCGGGTCTAAGTCGAGGGCCAAATGAGGTCTGACCATTTATGTAGCAACAGACTTAAAATGACTATGTTGTCTACAGATGTATTATGACAGATCATTCGTGCTCCAAAGGAATCTGATAGAATTCAGAAAAAAACAAGGATATCTGGGAAAAAAAACAAATGAGAGATCAACTCTGCATGAGCACAAGACTCATAAGGTAGCAACTCTGCTCCCCCTCCTCTCCCTGATTCTGCGGCTCCGCCCCCTTTAGACGGCTGCACAGCTCTTGGGAAGGTTCATGGAAAGAAATGTGGGTCTTCCTGTTTTTGACTCTTTGCTGTGTTTTCAGTGGTCGATGATGCTGGGATGTCTGCTATTATATCAGCACCATTTCACCATCCTCCAACATTATCCATTAGAGCCACATAACCTAAATTTTGTTTGTCAAATTGCTGCGTCTCCTCCCTCAGTCAGAGTCCGGCTCAGTGGAGATGTCGGCTGTAGAGACGCCTGCCTTCCCTCCGACATGACGGAACTTGATGATGAGCTCAGAGCACCAGAACAAAAACAACCGGTCCATTCTCTGATCCACTGACTATTATAAGACGATTTTTGTCGGAACTATTTTCTTTACTGCAACAAATCTGTGGTCAGAAGGAAACGTTTATCTCCTCCTCATGGACTTGTGACGCTGAGACGTATCAGTGGTTAGCCTCGTTAGTTAGCCTCTTGTCTGTCAGTAGATGCTCCTGCAGGGTGACTTTAGGTTGTCCTTGAGAACATTTGTGCATTTTTTTCATATTTTTCTCTTTTCCACTCAATCATTGTGAACTCTTTCATTTCCTGTACTCTGAGTGATGCTCAAACGTTTCTGTTTGTACGTAGAACAATGGCACGAGCTCCCGAATTTCCCCAACCCCAACAAGTGGGGCTACTCCATGGTCTCGTTGAACAACGACGTGTACGTCACAGGTGAGTCACGCCTGAGCAGCACTTTACTTGTTTCATTCATCGACCAAACAAAACACTTCAATACAAACACAAGATGCCAAATCTTGAATGGAAAGAAGCCAAACAAACAAACAATCTTGACTGATCTGCGCTTCTTTCACGAGACATGACAACAAAGGAAATGATTGGATAAAATTAAAACAGTGCCTTGGTTACAATTTAATTTACACCATTCAGAGGAAACCCCAAATTAATTTGACTGTCATGACTCAAAACAGAAACTTAACATATTTTGTTATATGTCCTCAAGGTAATCTCGACGTGTCTTTAATTGATTTTTTAAGTATAATCTTTGATTTCGATTCTTTGGTTTCTCTGTTTAAGTTTTTCTGTTTCTCTAAAGAAACGTTCCATTAAACAGTTTACTTCTGAATCTCGTTGTTTTTGAAGATCGTTATTCCTTCAGATCTTTCTGGGTGTTAGTATATAAAGTTTTCCGATGAGCGTGTTGTATACTGATTTCAGCCACTCTAACTGGACTGGAGTTTCTTGCACTGCGTTGTCAGACATGTGACCGTCTGTCCGTCTGACAGGCGGCTCACGGGGTTCCAACACCAACACCTGGTCCACCACAGAGACCTGGAGGTACATCACCAGAGAGGGGAGGTGGGTCACCGTGGCACCCATGCTGCGGCCTCGGACTAACCACACGTCTGCCACGCTCAATGGCGAGATTTACGTCATCGGAGGTCAGAGAATAAACACAAAACGTGGCATTTCCTCGATTCGACCTCATGGCTTCCTTTGTCTCTCTTCCCCTCCTTCAGGCACGACGGCGGACCGTGTGGAGGTGGAGCACTACGACCCTTACAGCGACACATGGGCCTTGACATGCCCCGCCTTAAAATACGTGACTAACTTCACCGCCACGGCGTGCCACGGGAAGCTCTACGTGATTGGCTCGTGTGCCGTGAAGTACAACGCGTTGACCATGCAATGTTACAACCCCGTGATCGGTGAGGATGATCCAAGAAAGCACGTCTCTGAGGGCCCAGAGTCGCCTGTCACAGATGTTTTATCACGACTGATTTCAAAATCTTATCGTCAAAAGTTAGATTAACCACCGATGTTCAGTTTATTTAAGTTCTGGTTGCAACGTTGAGGTACTTTTACATGAGTATTTTCATTTTTAACTCTTCTCTGGTACTCTGCGATATCAACGCTGTGTTTTTCTACTCTGTGCATCATTCAGAGTGTGGAGCCTTTAAAGGCTTTCTGATTTTCATGTTGTACTTATTCCTCAACGTGTTTTCCAAGAAGTCTCTCTTTCAGCGTTTCCATTCA
>KV751319.1:20741801-20762588 GCA_001698575.1 Mola mola | reverse complement strand
GTATCCCTCACACATACTGTATATAGGGAGTCACAAATATGGACATGCAGCATATAGAAAATATATGTGTAATACATAAATGTTCAATTATTGGAGATATATTAAAAACACATAATAATAAGGCCTTAAATGAGATACTGCAAATGTTTGTTACATATTTGCACATATAACTATACACATATGTCCTATTTTCAATTATGTCCATACATCTATATGTATTGGTATTTAATATGTTTGTACATATATGGCCATATATCCTATTTTTTGTTTGGGTTTATCCAAGTATTTCTTATTATTAAAGTGTTATTAAATGAAATTGAAAAATTACAAAAAAAATGGGATCATTCTGCCGTCCTGAGAGTTTTGGAGATGCATCAGTCCTTCTCTCTGTCACCTGACAGTGTTTACATGTTGTTTTGTTTACAGACAGCTGGCTCAGCATATGTTCTCCCTTCATCCCGAGGTATCTGTCCTCTCCGCAGTCCGTCTGCATGGATGGGATCGTATATCTGGTGGCTGATAACACAAAGAAGGTCTTCTCGTACGATCCGGAGGAGAACATCTGGCAGAAGGTGGATTATGATACAGTCAGTGGTATAATCCACACTGTTGATTGTGGCAGATTACCACTGTTTATTCTCCTGCTTCTGTCCTCATGTTGACGTTGTGAAGGTCCAGCTTCTCCACATGCTCCATGAGAACGGCGGCCTGGTGACGCTGGACGGAAAGCTGTTCGTCACCGGGGGCCACTGGAAAGGTATGGAGGGCGACTACAGCGTTGAGGTGGAGGCCTACAGCCGTGCATCCGACACCTGGGAGGTGGAGTGTTTCCTGCCCAGACTGTGGTTCTACAGCGGCGTGTGCACCATTTTCCTCGACCCGGCCCACTGGCCTGAGACTTTCCCCACAGAGTCCACGTAACGGTTCATGTCAGGGCGTCACGTGACCCTCAGGTGCCGCTGTGGTTTTAACAGCCTGCTTGGTGTTCCTTTGTACTTTGTATCACGTGTGTGAGACCTGATTTACTTTTTGTGTCATTGAACGGTGCTTGTGAATCATTAAATATTTGTAGATTATTATTATTGATTGATTATTAAAGATTTAGAAAATGCTTAAATTACCAATAAAATGTGACTTGGTCAACCAGAGCAACTCGTGCATCTCCAAAAATCCGATTATTTAATCAGACAAGTGAATCAGCAGATAAAGGTTACACTGAGCTTTTTCCTGTTTGTCATGTCAAGTTGTCATTTTCATGAAACACAAAATAGGTTTATGAAGGGAGATTAAGGATGTTTGCGATAGAGCGTCACCACAGCAGCCCGACATTTCACATGAAACGCGACGTTTTGTCTAATTTTGCTAACAGTCAGCAGCTATTTCTCTTCTCTCACCTGAATTTCAGTTTTTATAAACCAGTGCATGTCAAAACTTTACAATTTCCTCATTTTTCATCACTTATTTAAGAACGTGAACATTACTTTCTAGAATCATAGCAAAAAAACTAAAATATTTTAATAATTAACCCTAACCCTTAAACCTTAAAAAAAATGTAAAAAAAACAAAACAAAACAATTTTGAATAATTAGGATATTGCACTATAACTGTAATCCATAATAGTAACAAAAAAGGCTTGAGGTTTGAGTATATTTGACTATATCTGGTCCCCTAAGTTTTATTTATTCGTTCATTTTTTCTCATTAATTATAATGAAGGCTTCTGGTGCTGTTTCTCGTTTACCTGTTGTAAAGCTCTTTGTAACAACTTTATTTCTGCCCTCGGTGATCATTAACCCATCGCCTCTTGCTCGCTGGCGTTCCGTTGCCACGGCGACGGTCCGGAAGCGCCCGGTCACCTCGGTAACGTCACCCAACACAGTCGCTCCTGAAGTTGTTCAAAAAGTTTGCTGCAAGTTTGTGTCGGTGACTCGTCTGCCAGCAGGTCCCGGCGCATCGCGGCCTTGGTCCACCGTGAACGTGCAGTTTGTCTCTTCATCCGGTTCCGGCGGAGTCGGCCGAGGGTTGAGCTCTGCGGAGGTCCGAGCCATGAGCCGTCGGCTGGAGGCTGTGATTCAGGTGGGTCAGACAGACTCGAGCACCAGCGGCTGAAGTCATGAAACGAGAGATGCACGCTGGGATATCAGTG
This sequence comes from Mola mola, assembly GCA_001698575.1. Classification (NCBI taxonomy): domain Eukaryota; kingdom Metazoa; phylum Chordata; class Actinopteri; order Tetraodontiformes; family Molidae; genus Mola; species Mola mola. The sequence continues at coordinate 20,760,443 of KV751319.1, read as the reverse complement.
TTTGTGCGTGCGTGTGAATCCCAACATAAACCTCATATTGCAAAAATCTACAAACCTCTTACAAAATTGCAAATTTAAACATTTATTCTAATAAGAGTTTGTTATTAGTGGTCATGTCTGGTCTGTTTCGCTGTTGTTATATCCTTCTAAAAACAACAGCAAACAAAAGTCACATGGTAAAATCTTAGAAACCCGTGTCTGTTTCATCACAAAGTACCAGACTCATATCAGATCGATAAAGTTTGGTTTCGCCCATCCCTTCTCTTTTTTGAGAAATTCCATAGTAAAAGTGAGACGCAAAAAGTAAGTAATGAGGTAAAAGTAAAATGTTCTTAGCATCCGGTTAAAGTTTAAGTCCCAGAGATAACAAAGGGAATGAAGACTAACTTCCTGTATCTGTGTCATGTGGTTTGCGTCGCTGCCACGAGAACGAGATTCCATTCGCTCTCAAAGGAGAAATGAAGGTGAAAATCAGGACTGATTCCATAATCCCTCACCTTCCTATTTCATTTTCTTTATCTTTCACACGTCTTCTCAACCTTTGACACCAACGTGTTATTTTCTGGTCCAAAATCTACCATGTTTGTGCCCATTCTGAATATAGTGTATCATTGTTTTATAATTATTGTGAAAAATGCTGATCCCATTTTTTCACAGCCCAACGTGAAGTTTTTAGTCACTGCCAAAAAGCTAAAGGCTCTTTATTTACTATCAGTGATGACAAAGAAAAGCAGCAAATCCTGACATTTAGGAAACTGGAGCCATCAAAAGTTTGGCATTTTTGCTTGAAACAAAACTGAAAAAATGAATCGATGGTTAAAGTAGCTGTCAGTTGATTTTCTTTAGTTGGACTAATCGATTCATCACAGCAGCTCTCATTGATACAGAAACAAAATGTGCCCTAAACTACGTGAAGTCGTTTTAAAGAGCAGCTCGGCCTCGGTCTGACGTCCATGAGCTGCTGTGGTGTGACGTGTCGCTGTGGCTGATGTGATGGCAGGAACTGGAGGAGTCTCTGCTCCACCCTGACGACAGCTCAGGAGACACGACCCCCAGAGGTGACGGACAGTCCGGGGTCACACCCACACCCGTCTCCGCTCACATCCGCCCGACCATCACCCGCAACCTGGCAGAACATCCCACCGGTAGGGAAGATGGCTCTGATTGGACAGAGTAAATCCGAACCCTAACTCACCTGTTATCAGTGTTCAAGTTTACAGGCCGCGGGGGAAGACTGATTCTTCTGTGTGCCTGATCTGTCCTCCAGCCCGCAAGCCGGAGGGGAGCAGGGCCCAGAGGGAGCAGCCGTCTCCAGGACACGTGGACAGTCTCACAGACAGGGTAGGAGTGATGCCAGGGTCAACTTGATGAGCATTGTTTACATTTTTAGTCCTTTTTGCGCCCCTGCTGTGATGCCCATTAAGGATGTAATGATTGACTGCAAGACGATTTAAACCCGACAAAAACATGTGACAGTTCATGTCGGTTGGATATTAAGTGAATTGAAATACATATTTTTGACAGCAGGCGGTGCTGATGTTATATACTGTGGCCTTTGCTAACAGCGAGCAAGTTGTTAACAACATCAGCAAACATGGCGGTCGCTAGTGAAGGTAACTGGCAGAACAAAAACTGTGAAGGCTCTGACCTTCACAGCACAACCGACATGATGCAGCAGGTGAACCGGCCCTGCAGCGACAAGCTCCGGTCATTTGTATTAACAGTGACGAGCAGGCTTCCATCCCCGCTCAGGGAAATGATTGTGAGAGCCAATCAGGTGCATCGGTGTATTCATGGCAGATACAAGGCTGTTTTCTATCATTGAACATGAAGGATTTTGACTACTGGTCAACACACTGGAACCCAAATAATCCATCCAATCACGTCGCACTTTAGCCAGACTGTCATAGAAGTGATTAGTCTGGTACGTCAGTACCGCCGAGCTCCCTGACAAACGGTGCTGCTATCGATGATGTCACGTGGTTGTGCTGCTGGGGGCGCCTGTAAAGGAGGCAACACCAGCAACCTCAGAAAAAACACTCAAAGGTGCAAAATTCTATAAATATTAAGCAGCGCAGCATGTTCGTAAGCTTTAGCATAGCAGCTAGCGCATGCTCACACTAGCACGGTATAGTTCTTGGTCCTGGCAGGCAGCTTCTGCCTGGAAATGTGTTCTGCTGTTATTCCTTATAAAAACACTTTATTCCAAGCTCAAACTATAGAGAAAGCCTTTGTTTGTCGGAAAAAAAAGATGTTTTCACTTTCTTCTTTACACAGGAAAGGAAACGTGCATTGTTTTGCAGTTTGTAAAGTTTCTAACCTCCCTCCCTCAGTGAAAATGGATTCCTTCATTTTATAATTAAAAGATAAGAGAAATTACAGTTTTGTCCAAAATCTAACGGATTGTTTCTCCTAAAAAAGTCTTCAAAATCTGTCGGTAACTTCTCGAGTTATCCTGTTCATGAACAAACAAACAAACAAACAAACAAACACCGGCAGAAACATGACCTCTGCTGCTTGGTGGAGGTAATTACACCATTTGTCCTCTTTAATCTGAGAAACAAACAAAGGACACTTTTTCATGGAGAATTTGTCTTAAAATTTATTTTGCTCTTTAAAAAAAAACAACAATTCATGAATCTTGAAACCAGCCTGGTCACTTTGTCTCCTCCCTGATGCTGCTGCGGTCGTCTGGAGATGACATGGACCAGAGCACCGACAGCTAAGCATTTTCATTTCACTCACTGCTCTGTGATTACAGTTTACATGTTATAGTAAGTCCATTGTGTGTGTGTGTGTGTATGTGTGTGTGTGTAGGGTGGGGTGGGGTGGGTCGATGCATGCATGTGTTTGTGTGTAAATAGGAGTGGGAGGGTGCTTCATGAAGGGCCTCCTTGTGGTCTGTCCATGCTTGACTCAGACCCCCTGTGCACGCGACGACCGGCGTCTCCCTTCGCAGCCCCCCACCGCAGTCGCCCCCACATGTAGCGGCTGCTGTTTTGGGGAGAAAATTGTGAAGGTCACCGGCCCCTCCCTGGAGACCGTCAAAGAAAAAGCTCATTTTTCACGGTGCACAAAGCAGCCATTTGTGATAACACTGCCCTCATTCTGCGGCTCGAACCTAATGAATTCCCACCGCTTGACTCACTCTCCAGCTTATTTTAAAACCATGGCTATATATAAAACTTAATTAGCCTGCCACATATAGATATATGTATATGTATATATAGCGTATTTATTTTGTTGCTATTTTTAGACTTCTGAAAAGGGAAAAAACATGAAAACATTGCAGATATTCGACGCAGGGTCACAACCACACTGAATGTTTCATCCAGCTCGGAGCGTCTCAGAAGGCAGGATGAAGAAGGATCAGTCAGAGCTGAGCTGTGATTCGCTGATAATCGTCCACGAAACGGTGTTAATGTTCATCATGACATCACAGGCTATAATTCAGTGGCTCCCAGCAGTGACATCATTGAGCATTTGTAGAAGTAAATCTAAATGAACGTTCAGTGCGAAATATAAAATCCAGCTGATGAAATGATATTTTTAAGACGTTTCTAAGTTTTTGCTCATGAAGACTTTGCGTGAAAAATATTAGTAGATAAAAAGACAACTGAAGTTTTCTTAGCCTCAGAAATAACAACTTACTATTACTCTTATTTTGTTGTTTGTTAGCTTGAGCTAATTTCCTAAAGTTCTGTGATTCTGGCAACGCGCACCACGAACTGGTCGACGGCCCGACCCTGAAACCCCTGATTGGTTCTCAGTTGGAGCTTTCTACTGAACCAGGCCGACGTCGCCATCGGAGACCGTTACATAATGCACAACGCACGTTTTAAATGTGATCAGAATCTGTTCTGGTGTTCTTGTGAACTCCAGCGCGTCCAACTCGTCTGTCAGTTCCACAAACAGCTTCGTTCTGCTGCCTTCAAGTTCCTCCTGAAACTCTGATACGCCTAAATCACAACCAAACATTGTGTTTCCTCTGCAGACCACTGAACAACTTTCTTCAGTGTAGGTTTGTTCTCCATCCTTCTTCGCTTGGTTCTCGTCTTGTAGTTTTTTGTTTAATGACGACAACCAGCACTTGTTCATCTCCTTCCTGATAATAAGACACGCCCACCAGAAACGTCATGGTTCACAAGGAAGAACCAGTGATTTTTGGGCTCCTGTGTGAACCAACTTTTTGGGTTCTGATCCTAAAAATTTCTTAGTGTGAACGTTCTGGCCTGGTCAAGAAAAGGTGCAGGAACCAGAACCAGAACCAGAATGTCGGTCTGAAGCAGGCCCACCACTTAACAAGAAACACTCATAGGTATTCTCATTTTTCTTGACTTTTCTGAAGGCTGTTTGAGCTGACAGAGGAGCATTAACGCAGCCCTGGTGAAGTCACACCTGGACTCTGAAAGCCCCCCTCTGTCTCACTGAGGTCGCTCAGCGTGATCTCCGGTGACCCCGGAAAATTGCACCTGAACCAGGATAAACTTCGACCTAGTTCGCGAGTCAGATGGCCTCAGGAGGTTGGAGAACATGTTGGGGTGAATTCTGAATCCTCTGTGTTGCTTTTGGAGACCAGCCAGCGTGCATTTGCTCAGACACGTCGCTGCCGCCTGAACGACCACAGCGCTGCGGTGCGGCGCTCGCTCGGACAAAGATCCACTCGTGCCGAATGATTCCTGACAGCAGCTGCTGTTTGCCAGCGCCCTGTGAAATCCTGAATCGCGCGGGTCGCCACATCAGAGCTCTGTCAAACATGATTGGAGCAGATCGTGTTACTGTTCCCTTTAACCTGTTTCCAGTTTTTCACAGTGTCCAAGTTCTCGAACAAAAAGGACAAAATACTGTAATTTTTTTTATCTTTTTTTTAAAAAAAAACGAAAGAATCTCTTTTCATTTCAGAGGTAGGGAGTTTAGAAACGCTACAGGGCACATTTACTTTCCCTTATAAGTGAGAAAATAAAAACATCTTGTGTCTTAAAGCAGGGCTTTGTACCTTCTGCGAATTAAGCGTGAGACTCGTATGGAAGCAACTCCACTCCCAGCACCCCTGCAGAAATAGGGATATTTCTGCATCTTAGCTCCGCCCCGACCTCTAACACACTCATTTGACATGTTGGCAATGGCTGGAAGTGGCGAGTCGCCGCTCGGTAGTATGAAAGCACCTTAAAGCAAAATCATGGCCACAGTACAGTAGTAGCATCAGTGCCCTCTGCTGTTTAAAATGTGTATCACGGCTAGTTTCCATCTCTGCCAGCTTGAACAGCTGATCAGTTTTCAGCCAGACGGCATCACAGAACATCGTCAGAATATCAGTTTTGAAAGGTTTCTTGTTGCTCACCTGCAATTTATGCGGTTCCTGTGAAATAAATAGTTGTAATGGTATCAGAGTATCGCATTTTAAAATCCGAAAGCATTATCACAATTCACAATGTATTGTTACACTTGTAGTGCACTTTTTTTCCATCTGGATTGTTTTGTTTAGATGTGCCAAGTTTGGGCCTTAAAGATTTTTTCCTCCTCTGGAATTTAACGTATCAAGATGACTTCCTGTCCACATGTATACGCACACTCGATTAAACTTTTCTAAATCTATTTTGTGGCACTCGCAGCACCACACACGAAGTGCCTTGCAGCTCCGTTGTACTGGAGAGGAGGCAGAAACTTCTAACCGTTGGCAACTCCATGGTTGATGTTGGAGTTGACGATAACCCTTTTTAAGTTGCCTGGCACATGCTTGTGAGCATTATTAATTTGGATGTATTTACACTGATCGGTTGTGTCCCTGCGTGCCATCACAGCAGCTGTCCCCATAAGCCAACACGTCAACTTCATGACAACCGCGCTCACAGCAGCTCCCCCTCCCCCCGTCTGTTGTCCCACGTTGTGTAATCACCGTCACCGATGATACGTAAACAGCTTTCACAATCAGCTGGAGCTCTTTGATGGAGTCAGCAGTGCTCAGGGGGTAATGTGAGGGGACGGCGCACGTTGTTGATGTAGGACAGTAAGTTTTTCGGTCAGCCTGGGGGCGATGGACATCCGCTCCAGCTGTGTTTAGGAATCTGACAGATAGTGCACTCCATTAGTTCCCTTTATTAAGCCTCTGGGCCCAGGGAAAACGATCGCAGCTGTAACCCTTCACATGCTGGCCGGACTCACTGCCAGACTTCTTCCCGAGCGGGTGAGGAGGGAAAGAAAGTGGACGACTTCCTGTAGAAAGAATCAGGTATTGATCCCCAATGTGGAGAAAGAGAAAGAGAAAAAGATCCCAGTTCAAACATTAGATAAAGTGGTGAGTTATTACATCTGAAAACGTTGTGACATTAGGTCAGCCAGAGAATATTGCAATCATAACTTGCTAAGTGTAATGTATTGGATTTTGGTCGACCACATGAGCAAGGCAGCAAGTTCTGGCCCCAACACCAAAGCCTTCACAAGGGCCTTGAAAAGGATTCTCTTGTTGCTTGTTGGCAGATGAATCAAAGCAAGATTATCCCTTGATGTTGTTTGAAATATTTATCAAAAGAGACAAGACGAGGAGTGGCGCAAATCATAAATATCGAGAAATATAAAAAGCTAATTGGAAGCACATTTTAAAAGGGCTGCGAAGTCTTTCACTTTGGAAAAAGGAGCCAGGCTCGAGAAACAGATACTTGGGAATGAAAAAAAGAGAGCAGCAGCCATAGCAACCATATGGAGGCATAAAACCCACCGTGGCAGGAAGGCTGTTTTTGTGTAAACTGCATCTTGAGCTGTGTTCCAAAATGGCAGTAGATGACCTCAAAGAGTCCGGCTACCCGGGGATCAGGCTCAGCCCACTTTAGGGGTCTGCGGAGGCTGCCGGAGAGCATTTGTATACTGAGGCAGATCGTAAATAGCAGCGGTGTTCAGCGAGTACACTTCTGGGCCCCCAGTAAGCCCTGTGAGCCCCTTAGTTAGGCCAGATGGAGGACTGGGATTACTTGCGCAGTCACTCGTGGACGGCTGCGGTGCATGAACAACAATGAGTTCAAGCTCACTCGGAGATGTGGGTGATGAGATTGAACGACACAAGCAAAGCAAGAGAGTAAATTCTGTATGGGGGCGTGAAGTGAAGCGGGGGGGGGGCTCCGCAGCACACTGTGGTGGCGCCCTTTCGGGAGCTTCTTGCATGGAGCATGGCTAATCCAGAGCAGCCTCGGCCGTCTGCTTTGCAGCTGACTGGGGAGAATGTGAAAAAAGTGTGTTCCGTGTGTAGCGCTGGCGCGAGTCCCACACATCGCCGCCGCCGCGTGGTAATCAGTGTAGACAAGCCTCCTCGTACAGGCAGGGCGGATCATGGAGGAGTCGCCAGGTTCACCTGGTCACTGAGTGCACAGCAGAGGTGGGGAAGGTGGGACAAAACCACATATACATTCAGGAAAATGCATGTATGTTTCAACATGCCTATTTCCTGTACATACCTTAGCAAGAAATCTGCTGATTTCCCTCATTTGCACTACCTTGAAGCTCGGTGTGTGTTTTCTGATGACGTCTGTCATTTTAGAGAGAAAAAAATACAAAGAGTTTGTATGAAGGATGTAACGATGCACTGAAAAACTGCTGAAAATCAAAGATGTTAGATGAGTCTCAATTCACTGGGGTAACGTGGCACAAGGGAAGCAGTTTCAGCTGTAGTACCAGGAAGTTGCGAATTTGTCATGATTGTCTAAAAGGGTGGGGCGGAGCTACGGAGCAGAGTTGCTTCCATACAAGTCTCATGCTTGATTAGTTACAAACACCAGCTTTAAGACAAGATGTTTTTATTTTCCAGCTAACAAAGAAAAGGTAACAAGCATTTTTTCGTAGTTTGTAAAGTTTAACCTCCCTACCTCTGGAGTCAAAAGGGATTCTTTAATTCCCTCCGAAAACAAAGTGGGAGTCATGTTTTCACTCGTGTCCCTTTGTAGCAAAATTACACAAAAACTATTGGACTGATTATGATGAAATTTTCCTCAAAAATTTTTTGGCCCAACTTACAGCTGATCAGATTTTAGTCTCCAAAGGTCAAAGCCAAAGAGCTCAAACGAGTGTTTTTTGGCTCATAAAAAGAATGGAACTAGAGAGGTGATGTTTGTAGCTGACAGCTACAGATGTCTAATGTTTGTTCTTTCAAGGTCACCCTGCAAGGCCAGCGAAAGGTCAAACACATCTGTGGACATTCCTCCAGCAGCAACTGACATAGTGACGTCTAACTGGTGTCATATGACGCTGGATACAGAAAATTAGTTTGGGCTTTTGTAAGTCAAAGGTCAAGGTCAGTGACAGGTCAAACACATTTTTTTGGCCATACAGTATCTTCAGAGGGAATTGGCATTGAGAGGTATAATGACACCAGTCAGACATGAGTTTTTGCAATCCGAGGGTCCATCACATAGCCAGAATCAGCTGGCTTTGATTGTTCATGCGTTACCCATCAGGTGGCGCCAACGTGTGCTCTTTATCCCACCAAATGTTCAAAACACACACTGATACCACAGTCTGGTTAAACGCTCAAATCTGAAAAATCACCTTTAAAGGTCAGCATTTATTCCTAGAAATAAAATATGAAAGGAAATTTCAGCTGTGCTGGTGAAGGTTTGCACTCTCTGAGTGCTTTCCAAGAAAAATGTCCTTTATGTCTGAGAAATAACAAAAGGACACATTTCCATTAGAATTCTACTTAAAAGTCGTTTCGTTTCGTTTCGTTTCGTTTTCTGCCGCTTATCCGGGTCCGGGTCGCGGGGGCAACAGCCTGAGCAGGGAGATCCAGACACTCCTCTCCCCAGCCACTTCCACCAACTCCTCCGGGGGGACACCAAGACGTTCCCAAGCCAGCCGAGAGATGTAATCTCTCCAGCGTGTCCTTGGTCTGCCCCGGGGTCTCCTCCCGGATGGGCATGCCCGAAACACCTCCCCAGGGAGACGTCCAGGAGGCATCCTGACCAGATGCCCGAACCACCTCAACTGGCTCCTCTCAACGCGGAGGAGCAGCGGCTCTACTCTGAGCTCCTCCCGGATGTCCGTGCTCCTCACCCTATCTCTAAGGCTGAGCCCAGCCACCCTGCGAAGGAAGCTCATTTCGGCCGCTTGTATTCGCGATCTCATTCTTTCGGTCACTACCCAGAGCTCATGACCATAGGTGAGAGTTGGGACGTAGATTGACCTGTAAATTGAAAGCTTTGCCTTCTGGCTCAGCTCTCTCTTCACCACAACGGACCGCTTCAGCGTCCGCATCACTGCCGACGCTGCTCCAATCCGTCTGTCAATCTCCCGCTCCATTTTCCCCTCACTCGTGAACAAGACCCCGAGATACTTGAACTCCTCCACTTGGGGAAGCGACTCTCCCCCGACCCAGAGTGGGCAATCCACCCTTTTCCGGCTAAGAACCATGGCCTCAGATTTAGAGGTGCTGATTCTCATCCCCGCCGCTTGACACTCAGCTGCAAACCGTCCCAGTGAGAGCTGGAGGTCACTGTTCGATGAGGCCAACAGGACCACGTCATCTGCAAATAGCAGAGACGGAATCCGGAGGCCACCGAACCCGACTCCCTCCGCCGCTTGGCTGCGCCTAGAAATTCTGTCCATAAAAATTATGAACAGAACCGGTGACAAAGGACAGCCTTGGCGGAGACCAACCCTGACTGGGAACGGGTCTGACTTACTGCCGGCAATGCGAACCAAGCTCTGACTCCGACAATACAGAGATTGAATAGCCCGTAACAAAAGGCCATCTACCCCATACTCCCGGAGCACCCCCCACAGGATACCTTGGGGGACACGGTCATAAGCCTTCTCCAGATCCACAAAACACATGTGGACTGGTTGGGCAAACTCCCATGCCCCCTCCAGTACCCTCGTGAGGGTATAGAGCTGGTCCAGTGTTCCACGGCCAGGACGAAAACCACATTGCTCCTCTTGAATCCGAGGTTCAACTAGCAGCCGCACTCTCCTCTCCAGCACCCTGGAGTAGACCTTCCCAGGGAGGCTGAGGAGTGTGATTCCCCGGTAGTTGGAACACACCCTCTGGTCCCCCTTCTTGAAAAGGGGGACAACCACACCTGTCTGCCACTCCAAAGGCACAGTCCCCGATGTCCACGCAATGTTGCAGAGGCGTGTCAACCATGACAGCCCTACAACATCCAGAGCCTTCAGGAGCTCGGGACGGATCTCATCAACCCCCGGGGCGCTGCCGCTGCGGAGTTGTTTGACAGCCCCGGCGACCTCGACCCCAGTGATGGGAGGGCCCAGCCCAAAGTCCTCCGGCTCTGCCTCTTCTTCAGAATGCGTGTTGGTGGGATTGAGGAGATCTTCGAAGTATTCCTTCCACCGCCGAACTATAGACTCAGTTGAGGTCAGCAACTCCCCTCCCACACCGAAGACCGTGTGGACGGGGTTCCGCTTTCCCCTCCTGAGTCGCCGAACAGTTTGCCAGAATTTCTTCGGCGCCGACTGGAAGTCTTGTTCCATGGCCTCACCAAACTCCTCCCACACCCGGGTTTTTGCCTCAGTGACCACCCGAGCCGCAGATCGCTTGGCCTGCCGGTAGCTGTCTGCTGCCTCGGGAGTCCCACAGGCCAACCATGACCTGTAAGTCTCCTTCTTCAGCTTGACGGCCCCTTTCACCTCTGGTGTCCACCAGCGGGTCCTGGGATTACCGCCACGACTAGCACCAGCGACCTTGCTACCACAGCTTCGAGCAGCCGCCTCGACAATGGCAGCGCGGAACATGGCCCACTCAGACTCCATGCTCCCCACTACCTCCGGGATGTGGTTGAAGCTCCTCCGGAGGTGGGAGTTGAAGACCATTTTCACAGGGTCCTCAGCCAGACGTTCCCAGCAGACCCTCACTATTCGCTTGGGCCTACCTGGTCTGTCCGGCTTCTTCCCCCGCCACCTGATCCAACTCACCACCAGGTGGTGATCAGTTGACAGCTCTGCTCCTCTCTTTACCCGAGTGTCCAGCACATACGGTCGCAGATCAGATGATACGACTACAAAGTCAATCATTGACTGTCGACCTAGGGTGTCCTGGTGCCAAGTGCACTTATGGACACTCTTATGGCTGAACATGGTGTTAGTTATGGACAAACTGTGACTAGCACAGAAATCCAATAACTGAACACCACTCGGGTTCAGATCGGGCAGTCCGTTCCTCCCAATCACACCCCTCCAGGTCTCGCTGTCATTGCCCACATGAGCGTTGAAGTCTCCCAGTAGGACGATGGAGTCCCCAGTAGGGGCACTCTCCAGTACCTTTTCCAAGGACTCCAAAAAGGGTGGGTACTCTGAACTGCTATTTGGCGCATAGGCACAAACCACAGTCAGGTCCCGTTCCCCAACCCGAAGGCGCAGGGAAGCAACCCTTTCGTCCACGGGGGTAAACTCCAACACATTGGCTGAGAGCCGGGGAGCTATTAATAAGCCCACGCCTGCTCTCCGCCTCCCACCTGGGACAACTCCAGCATAGAACAGAGTCCAACCCCTCTCAAGAAGACTGGTTCCAGAACCTGAACTGTGCGTTGAGGTTAGGCCGACTATATCTAGCCGGTATCTCTCAACCTCACGCACAAGCTCAGGTTCCTTCCCCATCAGAGAGGTAACATTCCATGTTCCGATAGCCAGCTTCAGCAACCGGGGATCGGACCGCCAAGGCCCCTGCCTTTGACTGCCACCCGATCCACATAGCCCCGGACCTCTATGGTTCCTCCTGTGGGTGGTGGGCCCACATGAGGACGGACCCATGTTTCCTTTTCGGGCTGAGCCCGACCGGACCCCATGGAAAAAGGCCCGGCCAGCAGGCGGTCGCCTACGGACCCCTTCCCCAGGCCTGGCTCCAGGGCGGGGTCCCGGTATCCCTCCGGGCAGGGTACACAAGTCCTTGTTATTATTTACCATCATAGAAGTCTTTGAACCGCACTTTGTCTGGCCCCTCACCTAAGACCAATTTGCCTTGGGTGACCCTACCAGGGGCAAACAGCCCCCGACAACATAGCTCCTAGGATCATTAGGGCACCCAAACCCCTCCACCATGGTAAGGTGGCGGTTCCAGGAGGGGTGATAACAAAAGGACACATTTCCATTAGAATTCTTCTTAAAAGTCATTTTGCGATATTTTGAACTGACGAAGATGCTGATTATGTCCTTCCTGGTGAAACATATAGGAAATACAATCCTGTTCTATTAACTGAGCAGTCTCCTCTCTCTGATCCAGATGTGTGTGGCACGTGTGGACGATTGTGCTGCTGACAGTCAAAGATAACTTTAAAGTGCAGTTTTTCTGTCATTAGTGGAGTTTATATTTCGCTCATTGGCAGCAGTAATAATTGCTGTGCGTCTTCGCTGCAGATAGTGTGACGCTCGCTGTCAGTGGTTCTTGGGTGGAAATAAGTGAGCCTTTTGAAAGAGTATCGTCCTGTGAGCGTGTCTTGGATCTAGTGGCGGTACATCTTTATGAGTTACATGGTGTTGTACAGTATGGTCTCATTCATGATGAGGCCCCTTTCCCCTCAGTCGGAGCAGCATTAGAGCCCCTCTCGGGCTCCAGATGTAGATCGAGCCTCTGTATTCAAGGTGTATTTATGAACTACATGCTTGTTAGTAAGCCGGCGTTATTGCTTCGGTTGTGCCAAAATACTTGAAACGATGCATAATCACTAACACACAGCTGTTTCCAGGAGTCCCCTTGAAACACAGCTGCCTCAGCAGTTTAGCACGTTTCAAACACTCTGCCCATGCTGTGGCTCTTTTCTCAGTTCCTAAAGCTGTCACTTCAACAGCGGGCAGTAAAAGCAGCTTTTGTGCTCGGCGGCTCCTCTGAGAATCATATGAAAAGCGCGGAGCTCATCGTGCGATGAGCGTCAGTGTGGACCGTATTGTAAAATTGTGAGAGGGATTTTGAAAATGTGTTAATAATGATGGCGAAGTGGCCGTGTTGGAACAGTGAGACTATTGTCCGGCCCTCTCGGCACCCAGAGAAGAGATGAGGGACGGAGGAGAGTTTGGAGGGAGGCTTTGGGCCGACCAGATGATTTGAAGGGTTTGGATGGTGGTTTGAAGTGTGTTGCAGGGAGGGAGGATGGGGTGGGGGGGGGGTCCATTTCTTTTGCTCTCTTCCTCTCTTGTTAAATGCGAAGGGTAAAGTTGGAGGCACGCAGCGTGTTGCAGAGCACTACAGCCATGTGGTTTGCATTAGTGAGGACAGGGTGTCTGGCACCAGGACAGAGTGGGTGGTGCGCAGGGAGGCTGAGAGGATACAGGACATTTGGATTTCAGATATTTCAGATATGGGAGAGGATATCAAACTGTGCAATGAGAAGGACCAGTACATGTGTGACATCTGCAGCCTTGTGCATACATGCTAACAACCACAGACGTGCTGTACCGGACTCAACATAGAGCAAAGAGCCCATCTTTAGGTCTAGCCACAGTGTGTCGGAGCTTCACTTTGGATGAACACAGATGCTCTCCTGACTGCTCTGTTGCTCACTGGGACTGGAGTTCTGCTCCGGTGGAGAACTGTACACAATTTCAATCCCGTTACTCTTCACATGCTTAAGAAATGCGACGCTGTAACGCGTGCTCCTTTTGGCATGAACGTGCACTCGTAGACCTCCTCAGAAATGCACTGAAAGTTCCCACATATTAACTTCATTTCTTCACAGCCCGCAGTGAGCTGTTGAAAGCTGCTGAATGCGGCCAGAGCCTTCATCGTTGGTAATTAAGATGAGATAGATTGAGGCTGTTGTGCACGTCCATATAATGTAATGCGATTCAGCAGACTCGGGGCAATAAATCCTCCTGAATGGTCCAATGGACGCATGGTTTAGGACCGACCACACCACACCTCCATCACACACAGACAGTAAAACAAGATGCTGTGAGCTCTGTGAGGTTTGGAAAGCATTTATACAACGAGCCTTTTCCAAAAAAGCTTTTTTTCTTCTTTGTCGAGTCATTAGTTGAGCTGTGCTGAACGACACATCATCCCACAGAACAAACATATATTCATAAAACTCAATGGAAATGATGATACAGCAAGTGAGCTTCAAAACTGGTTGAAATATTTAATTATAAAATTGTTTTTTCACTAATTTGCACAACTGGACACAGGAATGTGCGATCAGCACACACCAAGTGTTCCCACATGTTTTTGTCATGTCCAAACAGCCAAAAATCCAAACGCTGTGGGGACAAATATGTTTGATTCCACAAAACATTTTGGGATACCAAATCTCCAGTGATGTTCAGCTCTTGTCTTTGGTCAACAGAGAGAAAATGTGTTTGGTAAAAAAAAGGCTGTTTGTGTAAAATTCTGCCAGTTGATTTGCGAGAGGACTGAAAGCTGGTGTAAACTTGAAGCTCTCTAGCAATGGATTGTTTCGTTCAACGATCATGTTACATGAGCCCACCTGGCTGAGGAAGAGGATGTTCCCCTCTTCATCGACGGTGAACACTTGGTGGCATTAATTCTTTGTACCCGAAAGGCTTACAATGTTAAATAAGACTTGAATTGATGGTTTCCACTCCGTCCAGCCTGACCGGCTGCTGATGCTGCCGTCGGCAGCCGCCTCAGACCGGGGCAGCCCGGCAACGGGATCTTTGCCGCTGCAGGACCAGGAGAGAGCTCACAGGCAGAAACTGCAGGAGTACCGGGAGGCCCAGCAGAGACAGGCTCAGCTTGTTCAGAAGCTCCAGACCAAAGTGAACATAACACACCTCACAATTCACTCATTCCATTTAAATAAAGTTCCTGTCACTTAATATTTGTGTGTTTTACACAAGGTTCAGTACAAGAGGAGGTGCGAGGAGCTAGAAAAGCAGGTTCTGGGGATGACCTCTGAGGCTCACAAGATGAGACTGATGGTATGTCAGGAATAAATTGTAAATATTCAAATGAAAAAGGCTACTTGGTTCCTGTGGTTGTCAGCAGCTGATACAGCCTGAGTAGCATTAAAAGCCTTTTTTTAAATGCGAGTTTAATCAGATGGACAGATTCTTTCGTGATGTTAAACTCGTGTTTTAGCCATAAAAACCTTTTATATTAAGTGAATCAGTGGGAACTGAGCTCTCAGTGTTGTCAGTCGTTGCACAAGCAATGAGAGGAATTTAACAAGATGTGAAGGAAGTGAAAAGTGAAACAGTTGTGAATAAGATTTGTGCTTTTTGCTGAAATGTATTTAAAACATCCAAATATTATTCTTGGCTGAGTCGCCTCCGCAGAGAATTTGGATTAGCAGATTTACACCGTGATTATGTTGCTGTAGCTGCTAACTTCCTACAGCAAATCCTGGAGTGCTATCAGGGTGCCAACGGTGAGATGTGTGTGTGTTCAGCTGCATGCCCACCTGGACTCGGCCCAGACGGAGCCGGATCTCAGCCTGGTGCTCCAGAAGAAGTCCGCTCAGCTGAAGGAGGAGCAGAAGAGGTGAGTGATGGGTGCCGTGCAGCGCAGCTTAACTCGGCCAAGACGGAAGCTTGTGCAGAAATCAGACAAACTACAGTAACGTTCAGTCACTCTATTGATGCAGACTCTGAGCTGTAAATTCACGGATTAGCCTTTTAGAAATTCTTCTCTGGTCCTTGTTAAGAGGCAGAAATGTTTCTGTGAAATGTGCCAATGAGAGATATTCCCAGCATTTCCTTCAGCTTCCCTGCTGTGTTTTGTTTCCTGCCACAGCTGCAGAGAGGAACCAGAACTTGCCTTTGGTGGATAATCTCAGCATCCCATTTGTCGGGAAAAATTAGTGATTATGTCAGCACTTTTACTCCAAAGCATTTTATGATCCTTCAAATTAAGAGGCTGTGGACACAGAAACACAGGACACAGTGAATTATTGTTGTGCTTTGGCTGCTCTTTTACATGACGACGGCCTGTTGGGGCCTGAAGAAAAACAACCCTTGCTGTCGCCGTGTAAACTGCCATCACAGCCCGGCGACGAGTCAGGCTGAGACATCAGCTCAGACAAAACTGCGGAAACATTTCGACAACAAATGGCCCCAATAAAACACCAAAGTCTTTTCTTTGCTGTAAAAACAACGTTCACAGTGAAAATGATCGATGTTCACGCAGAAATGACAGAAAATGCAGCTAATGTTGCGTTCTTTTAGCCTTAGATAACTTCTCTGAATGGAATGTGATCATAAGAAGAAGGTAGAATGACTGAATCCCTGTTTGACTGTGTGTCAGTTTGCCTGAAACACTCAACACATCCATGCAAACATTCCTTCCATCAGCCAGATGGGCAAACAACCTACTGGCAGGCGGTGTGATTGTTGTGTGCCGTTTGCTCAGTCGCAGCAGATCTGAATGTCATACAGCCTCCTGTCATGCTGTCACTTCCAGGTGTTCCAGCCTCAGCCATGTAAACTCTGTGCTGCGGGAACAGCTGGAGCGGGCTGGCGAAGACGCCGCGTCGCGTGATGCCCGTCTGCGCAAACAACAAGAGGTGATGAGAAAGCCACAGAAATGAGATGTTTTGGTCAGAAAAGCAACAGGGGAAATGCTCAACTTTATCCTGTCTCACAGAGACACTGTGGACTCTTGCTGAGTTCACATGGGGCAGGAATTCCATTCATAGCCACTTTGGTCAATTCCCTCGCATCCCCTAGTCGTTTCATTGCTAAGATTTCTGAGCTGTTGTTGTTTCCTGTGAAAACATTCCAACTGCTGAGGGGGAGGAAAAAGTTGCTCAAACAATCTGGGGTTTGTGCTGTAAATGGGCTACATCTGTCGATTCAGGGAAATCCAGTTATTTGTATGTGTGCCACAGTCCAGGAGTTCCAGTGCTGCATCTGTTTGGGATCACATGAGAATGCGAGGTGCCATCATTCGCTATAAGCAGCCGTCGCCACACACATTTCAGGTCTCTGGCCGCTTTGTTGTGCGCTCCTCTCTGCAGACATGCGCCTCCCGGCTGAGCCGTGACCAGGCCCGCGTCAGAGCGCTGTGGCGCCAGGCTACCTCCCTGCGGAGCTCTTTCACCCAGCTAAGGACTTTCACTGACAGGTGAGCGTGGCCCACTGCCAGACACAGGATTCAACGAGTTCCTCTCCTCCATCTTCCTGCTCATTCTGCTCTCACTGAGGGGACTCAGCTCCACTGTTGAAACCGTTCATTAGGGCGAAGCTGAAGCCCTGCAGGACGTCACGCTGAACCACTGTGAAAACTACTGCTTTAGCAACGATGGCTCCGTGATCATGTCAGGACACTTCAAAGTGCACCCTGATCCCAGAGCTTAACCACCACACATCCTTCCCAAATAATTACAATTAGACAGCACTTAGGGAGCGCAAACCTCTGCCAGTACAGCTACACTTCCTAAAACATCCCCGCGTTTTTGCATCTGATTATCAGTGGTGACCCTTTCAAGGTTCAAAGGTCACAGCAGCACCATAGGAGGGAAGAAAGAAATGAGAAAATCTGAAAAAATAAATCCTAGAAAAAGCTGAATATTTCAAAAAGTCTACATGAAAGTGAGAAAAATAATATCTGCGATGGCTTTTAAGGGCTGAATGGTTTCATTCGGTGGAATTTTAGAATTTCTCCATCAGAAATTAAATGCCATTCCCAGAATGCAGAGCCAGCTGGTTCTGGTCATGTGATGGACCTTGTGATTAATTGAAAAATGACACGTTACACCTCTGTATGTCAACTCATGCAGGAGTTATGTCCAAAAAAGGACCTCTCAATGACCTTGACCTTTGACCTAGAAAGCCCATAATCATCTGTAGTCAGTGCTGCCAGCTACAAAATGACACCAGTTTGACCTTTCTATGTCAATTCTTTGTGGCATTATGGCCCAAATAACTTGACCTTTCAGTGACTTTTGGCCACCAAAATCTAATCTAATCAGCTGTAGGATTTGTGAAGATACACATTTCAATTTCACACACATATGTCCATAAACTTTTGAGTTATCCAAAGAAACAAATAAATAACCTCCTTGGTGGAGTTATAATGACTCCCAACTATTTCTTGTTTGGAGTGTTGTGATTTATTCTGCGTCCGACAGGACTCTGTCTGACCTGCGTGGAGAGTGTGTCGCTGCCAGCCGCCAGCTTCATGTTGCCTGCATTACCTTAGAGGCCAGAGTAACACAGGAGAGCGCCTCCAGTGGCGTGGAGGTGTCATCGCTGGAGATGCAGCTGAAGGACAAGCTGAAAGACCTCATGCAGCTTCAGGGTCAATGGGATGCAGAAAAAGTTGAACTCAACTGTAGGTAAGGTCATATCATCTGGTGTTACTGTCTGGATCCCAAACCAAACCCCAGAACTTAAAATCAAGTCATTTTTATTGTCTAACAAATCACAGCAGAGGTTATCTCATGACACTTTCATGGAGTGCAACTCTTTAATGACTCATTTAATTAAACATACAAAAAGCACTTGGCAGCAGCTTTGAGGAGAAACATCCCTTTGACAGGATCAGACCTCATACTTGGGACTGACAGTACGAGTTCTCTGGAATGATGTAGATGAGAAGGACTGTGGGGAGGAAGAAATCATCAGGTGATCCGTCACAATGTCGGTGGGAACTCTAGAACTTTGCAGTCTTTGATCATTAGAATCCTCCACATCAGACTGTTATCAGAGATAACTTCTCCTGTTCTCATACAGAAGAATCCAGTCTTTTGTGCCATC
>KV751319.1:20727969-20741768 GCA_001698575.1 Mola mola | reverse complement strand
GTTCTGGATCCCACCTGGCTCGAATCCACGACACTGGAGAGAGCACCATATTGTTGATTTTCTTCTGTCGATCCTCGCAGGGTCCTGGAGCTCAGTGAGATGGTGAAGCAGCTCCGCAGCCAGAACAGCAAGAAGGACGCCAGCCTCGACGCCGTGCAGATCAGCCTGGACAGGATGGTGAGAATTTGGGACTGTTGGGAGGTGGCAGAGGGGCCTGAATCACATGTCGTCTGGACCTTCAGCTTGATAAACTCCACGACTGCCGTCTGGGGAATGTCAGGCCTGTCTGTGCTGCTTATCTGACCCTAATGGCTTCCTGCGCAGGAGATGAGGAGAACAGAGGATAAAGCCGAGATCCAGGCCCCCCAAAAGATTTTGCTCCATGTTTACCAGGTCAGAAGAAACCAGGTGCACCAGGTTAGATCCTGCATTAGCTTTCAGGATCATTAATGTTTTCATCTTCTCCCACATCTGCTGCAACCAGCTGGTTGGTGGTGAGGGAGGGTCCTCCTCACCTCTTCATGGCAGGTCTCCTCCGGGGAACACCATGGCATTGCAGAGCACCCTCTCCAAGCATCACAGACAAACACAGGTCAGTCATAACCCACTCATAACATCCCTGTAGATGCTTTAGAACTGTGACTCCCAACCTCAGTGTAGAACCGCTCAAGGGCCCAAAATACATCATGAAGTACATATAAGAAACAGTAAATATAACACCTAGCTCCACTACTGACTCTCCCCAGCAGCTGCTAGCGTTGGGTGGGTGATGGGGAGAGGTTTTACTGTGTAAAAGGATGGACGATGAGCTCCGTGATTTCTCTGAACCGAGTCAGTCTGATGACGCTCGTCAGTATCAGATGACTGATCACCTATAAGACCATGAAAATATGAACCGTGACACCGAAAAACCGAACTCATTCTCCTATTCAGGAAAAATAATTGTGTTGTTGGGCTGCTCATTTAAGTTGCTTTTACCTTTAATGGTTATTGTTGGGTTTGATGTAATTGTAAGAGAGAATGTTTAAACTAATCTAAATATTTTTTGACCTAATCCCTGCAAACACTGCACCCACCACGGCAGGAGCTGCAGGGGCGCCTGGACGCCGCTCTGGAGCAAGTGGACGAGCTGCGGGGTCACCTTCAGGACGGGGACGCAGAGAGGAGCAGGATGGCGCAGACCATCCAGGATGTGAGGCGGGAAGCTCTGGAGGAAGGAGTCAGCGACGGCAGCAGGTGCCGCTGCTGTCTGCAGCTCAGCTCCGGGTACCGTAACTGACTGCGGCGACGTAAACGCTCCGCTGTGTGTTCTGTTGTTCTGTTCATGTTTTCCAGACTTCTCCATGTAATTTGTGGAAAGTCTTTGTGACTAAATGGAAAACACAAACCTTTTTAATGATTTTAATGATGGTGATGCAATTAAGCTGATTATTTTTGTTCACATTATCAGAAAACATCAAAATGCAGTGAAGCTTTTCCAAAACCAACAATCAAAAAGCATTGTGCAGGAAGTAAAGACTCTCCTAATATTAAAGATGTGGAAGCAGCGACTGACCTGGACGTTGTCGCTCTCAGTGGGAAAGGCGTCCCGGAGAAGCCGCGGCACGAGGCGGACTCCCAGCGTGCCGAGCTGGAGGCGCTGCGGGGCTCGTCGCTGGAGCTCCAGAGACAGCGCGACTTACTGAGGCAGCAGAGGGACGATCTGGAGACGCAGCTGGCACGTCAGCGCACGGAGGCCCAGAGAGGGTACGGCGAGAGCGAGGGAGGGATGAGCGTTACACAATACGCACATCCTGTCACCCGTGATTGTTCTCAAGCATGTTGTTTAGAGTTCAGATCAGGAACACATGTCATTCTCCGGCCGGCAATGCAACCAGATGACGTTGGGATGAAAATGTAAATGATTTACATTACATCACTTCACTCACACAAGAAGAAAAATTTTCACTTTTCATTTTTTCCCTTAATAAATGGGATTAGCTGAGAACTGGAACAGGACTCGATACAGCGGAAAAGGAAACTCCCCCCGTGGTTTGGCCTGCTGATTCAACATTTCTCCATCTCTCACAGTGCCGATGGATTAGTGTTTGGGGATTTTTCTGTTTATAGAGATAATCTGCATGTGTGTGTGACACAAAGAGACCTTGTGAGAGAGTCATTCTGTGTTGCAGCGAGAGGAGCCTGGAGGAGCTCGAGGAGAAGCGCTCAGATCTGCGCAGAGAGCTGGTGATGGTGCAGGAGGCTCTGAGTCACCTCACGCTGCAGAAGGACATGTTGGAAGACGACAAGGCCAGCCTGGCTCTGGCCCTCAGCAAGGTGAGCGGTGGCAGGTACGAGGTCCAATCTCACGGGTGGAATCTGGCTGACGTTGATGAATGACTCCACAGATGGATTCCCAGAGTGCCGCGCATGAGCTCGCTCTCAGCAAACTGCAGAATCAGGGAGCTGCCCTCCAAGATTCTCTGGCCAAAATGGCCGCCCTGAGCGAAGGCCTCGCCAAAGACAAAGTGGAACTCAGTCGCGCTCTGCTGCAGGTCAGTAGCTCGGCAGTAGCCACTTGATGGACGGCGCCGCTGTGCAGAAGTGAAACGCTTTTGCTTCCCTTCCAGACAGAAGGTGAGAAGGCTGAGCTCGCCAAACGGAGACGGGAGGCGGAAACGGAGCGGGCGGCAGCCAGGGAGGAGACGGCGCGGGTGCAACAGGAGACGATACATCTGCTCGCCGGGAAACGAGCCCTGGAGAGCTCCAACAGGCACTTACAGAACCTCTGCCAGCAGCTTGAGGCCGAGCTGAGCCTGCTGCAGGGGGAGAGAGCTCAGGCCCTGGAGCAGCGCTCCCAGGTCAGAGGCCGCCAGCCGTTCTCCTGCCCAGCTCCCACCTCCTGGGGGAGCTGCCTTGTTAATGCTGTCAGCAGGTTCCTGCAGCTTTTCATCACACTAAAATGTAGCGGAGGCACTGGATGCATCTGCCATTCACTGGGAGCAGTTTGAGTTCTGCTCGGTGCCTTACGAGGAACATGGGACGCAACAACAGACGATGTGAAAAGATAAATAAAGAGATAATATCCAGCAGGAGGTTAGCAAAAGACCCAATAAATTAGCACCCAAAATATTCCCGCTCTCTCCTCGACTCATCCCCTGAAGAATGAGAGGAATCCTGTCCTGTTTAGTTATCTGTCCTGAATGTGAAACTGGGATATCCACGTTGATCTCAGCTAGAATCTAACAAACCTAAACAATTTGACAAATTCCATCCAAACGTTTTTAGAGAGCTTATCTGTGAAAATAAATCAGCCGTGTATAAAACAAGGCCCGCCATGGCCCCCACCGCGCTGAGCTCAAGTTTCTTCCCCGTACTGGGCCCCGCTCGCATCCATGTCCCCGGTGCCGTTCGTCCACGTTGATGTTTACCTGACGGGAGGCTGAGAGACACCGTGTGCTGATGTTTAGTTAGTGTGGGTTCATTTTACTCTGTTTTAAAATCAAATCGCAGCTATTGCTGTTTTTCAAACAATCCAAATGCAGGGAAATATTAGAAGTTGCAGGGGCCCATTTTAGACCCAAGCATTGTGTGACGGTGTGTTATTGACTGGCCCTAAAAGCACAGTACGCCACCGAAGCAACATTTAGGGATTTTACATAGCTTTATATAACTATGTAAAATATATATAGCTATATAATATATAGCCGAAATTCCTGTTTTCACAATAGTTGTTTGACTCAAACCTGCAGAATAAAGGGATAGTTTTGCGTTTTGTGAAATAAGTAAAGGGGGTTTGTTGCTGAATGTTACATAAGAGATTTGTACACTAACTTTGAACCTGAAGCCAACATCTCGCTCCTTTAGCTTAGCATACAAGTAACATCTCTCATGTTTGAAATAAATCTGAACCCCACTGACTGAACGACACAATATTGGACTCGAAAGCAAAAGTCCAGGAAAGCACTTAAAAGTCTAAGAGGTTTTTAAACCAAAAGGTAGTTTTGTACGCGGGAGGCACTCAGAGAACAGCAGGCAAATCCAGAATGTAACGCAGAAAGGCGAGGCAATGCCCAGCTGAGCAACAGCCATCAACCAAACAAATCAGAAACGGCTGAGGCAAAAAGGATGAAACTATGAAATTACTGGTCACACCAGATGCCTGAACCAGTCTCATACATGTACAGACAACTCGTTTGTTAGAACAAAGAACCGACATCACTGACCTTCTTGGCCAGTGGAATCTTCTGGAAACTCTGGCCAGGCCATGAACCCCTTAAAACCTGTGAAACCCTAACATGATGTGATTTTTGAGACACAAACGCAGTGAAACACTTTTGTTTATCAGCTTTGGTTGCTGATATGCTGAGTGGGTTTGCAAATGGCCAGGCTGGCTGTTTCCCTCACTTCCTGTCATCACCCTACCTAAAAAATGATGACAAAAATGATACGTTTCTTTAAATGAAATTGAAGTTTGTAAATGATGATGATCATGACACACTCAACGTTTATTGAATTCATACTTCACAACAGCAGGGAGAGGCGCTCGTATGTCCAGTATTAGTGCAGAAAACGTGCGTGCGTGAAGGTTTGGTGATTCGTTCTCCAGCCGCAGTGTTACTGAGGACAGCAGCTCGTATCTGGGAAAAATGTGCTCCACAGTTTTGTTATAGTTTATGTTACAGGTTAAATGCACACAGTTAATTTGTCTAATTGAAGCTAAAATATACATTCATTTGTCGATGGTTTGTCTCTCCCTGTTGCGTGTGTGTGTGTGTGTGTGTGTGCAGGTCACTCGGCAGATGCAAACTCTGTCAGAGGAGCTGCGTGAGTGCAGGACAGAGCTTCAGACGCAGACCGCAGGCCTGATGAGAGCCACCCGTGACCGGGAGGAGCTGGCCAAGGACAAGGCTGCACTGGATGTCAAGCTGAACTCCGCTGACCGAAACGCCTGTGGTCTCACGCAGGAGCTGCTCGCGCTTCGGTCTGAGCGTGTTTGTGTATCCGTTTGTGTTTATTTGTTTATGCAGTCTGACCTCCAGAATGTTTCAGGATCGGCGTCGGATTTAAAAGCCATTTTTCCCGGTTTGTTTTCAGCACAAGCTGCAGTCAAATTGTTCCTGTCTTCACCAGTTCAGGTCAGGGTCGGGGCGAGCCGTGCTTCAGTTATGGTTATGGTCAGGTTAAGAGTGTGAGGAATGAATGTGAGTCAATGTGGCGTCCTCAAAGGCGTCATAAACAACTTGGTGTGTGCCTGTGTGTGTTTGTTTAAGTCAGACCAACTGCCAATGTGTATTTAAGCTCATTCTGGCTTTTGAAGCATGTTTTTTTCCTTCTGAAGCGCAGCCAGTCACATGTAACAAGAGTCTTTAAGTAACATGGTTTTATTTGGAAACTTTGCTCGTGATGGATGGTTGGATTTTATGACCTCCTGCACCTAGTGGCACAAAGCTCAAACTGCTTCACCGCTGTGTTCCAGAGCAGAGAAGGAGTCCCTGGAGGTGGCTCTGTTTGAGAGCCAGGAGCTCGCCTCGTCCCTGCAGGCCACGCGCGCCAGGATGGAGGGGGAGGGGCGCAGCTTGCTCCTGGCTAACGAGGCCTTGATGCGTGAGTAGCCCCGTCCCTCAGAGGACCCTGCTGTCCTCCATGCCAAGCCCCCTGGACATGAAGCCTTTCCAGCAGCCCACTGGAGATCCATATTTCAGCTGTGAGCTCTGCAACAGCTGGGCTGCAGCATCGCTAGAGCTGCTTTCTCAGCTGAGCAGCGTCCCGGCACTCCACGCAAACACACATGGATCAGATAAACTAGCATGTTTCACATGAAGACAAGCATGAAACTCAGAATAAAACTCTGCTTACACTGAGCGTCCCCAACTCGTTTGTCCAGGTGATGGTGCTAGGATGCGTGAGGATGCCGAACACCAGCTGGCACAAGAGCGGCACACGTTGGAGGAGAAGCTGGCCCAGGTGGAGAGGAACGCCCTGCTGACCCTCAGCAGCGAAGAGCAAATTCACAGAGAGCAGCTGGAAGCTGAACGCCGGCAGAAGGTGCAGTAGGCTCGATAAGACTTAAATCAGAATGTCAATTAACTGATCTGGTGTGTGTGTGTGTGTGTGTGTGTGTGAAAAGGGGAGCAGCAGTGAGTTGCTGTGTGAAGTGTGTGATAAAGGGTGTGAGAGAGAGTAGTATCAACAGCGTCTCAGCGAAAGAATTGGTAGTGTCTTGGTGGAAAAGCAAACAGTGACCGACTGGTCCAGCTGCGCAGACAGTGTGAGGAGCTGCGTGTGCGCAGCCACAAAGAGCTGCAGCAGGTGCAGGAGGAGCTGGCCAGGTTGCAGCAGCAGTGCAACCAAAGTCTCCTGCAGGCTGAGAGCGACAAGCAGCGGGTGGGAGACTAAACCTTCATACATGTTCATGCATGTCCTCCTGACCACAGCATCACGCTGTCCGTCCGTCAAACCTCCATAAAGGTCTATCTAAATGAGGTGTCCTCTCGTGACCCTGTTGTGACCAGGCTTTGTCCCAGAAGGAGGCAGAGAAGGCCGCCGTCACGAAGCAGCTAGCCGCCCTGCAGCAGGACCTGGACGCAGCGGGCATGGAGCTTGAGGGTGTGCACAGGGAGGCATGGAGCAAAGAGGAGCAGCATAAGGTAAAACATGGTGTGGTCACACTGACTCTGCTCATTTTTTCTTGCTCTTTTCATGTAACTCTGTGTTCCAGAACGCCATGGCCGAACTTCAGTCTGAGCTGCAGAACCTGCGGACTCAGTTGGAAGAGTCTCTGGACTCCCACGAGGAGGCCCAGAGGAGTCTGGCTGAGCAGGTTGGAGAGCTAAAGCACCAGAGGCAGCGCACACAGCAGGAGGTGTCCAGCCTTTCTTTTGACCTCTTCAGTAGCTCCAGTGAACGATGATATCCGCTGTGATGGTGACGGTACATCAACCTTCACTGGAAGTTGGGCTGTTGATACAGAGCTAGAATATAAACAGATCGTGTAGTATATGTAGGGTGGATGTCACCAGAGGTGGTTTGTACAGAAGGATCACAGGAATGGATAGGAAACTGCAGGCCTGTTTGACTTGGCACCGGATGGGCGACTGTGGATATGCAGGGGGGGCTTGCACCACCAATTAGCACTAGTGTGAGCCATTTACCGCAGGCCGCTGTTGACCTTGGCCGATGCCACCGGGCGCTCCTAGCATCAGGGTGCCATCAGCTGCAGAGCGCACTGGGCCAAATCCTACAAGCAGGAGGCGGCGTCCACACCTGAGACGCTCGCTCGCGGCGTCCTTTTCCTGTCAAGTCCTGTGGAGGGAAGTTAAGCTCCACTACCATTAGTACAAACATTAAAGCGCGATTAGTGATTGGAATTCTGTCCCAGTGACTTGCCTCTCCGAGCCAATGAGAGCCTTAAATCTCCTCTCCCGGGGTCGCTTGAGGTCAGGATTCCATGCACGGGCTCGCCGGACGTTTCAGTGAAATCACACGCTCACAGGCACCTCATTAAGATGGGTCTGCAGAGTCGTGAGGGCGTCGCCACAACTTGATTTAAAAGTTTGCTTTCCCTGGAAAAGTGGGTTGTTTATGTGTGTGGGACTTTTTGGTTTCAGTAAAAAGGAGCGTGGATGGTCCCGTCTTCCCTCTGTCTCCTCGTCAGTGAATGAGGCTGCGTGGAGCCAGAACTGAGAGTTCTGAGGTTTGGACGGCCCTCCGCACCGTATATCAAGTCAGACCTCTGTGACACTGTCATGTTTGGCCTCCGCCCCGGCTCGTTTCCTCCTTTGATTATTTTCACTGATCCCATCAGAGGAGCCTCATGTCAGACAGTGACGGAGCAGGCGTGAGAGAGTGTGACAGAGAGCTAGTGAGGAAGAGAGAGGAAGAATGGGGGGGGGGGTTGGTTTACGGCCCCTGGTGCCATAATATGAAATCAAAATTTGAGTTAACCCCTTGTGTAAATAAGCCAGCGGGGGAGTGTTTATTTTCTCCCTCGCAGCAGCGAGAGGATGGCTCCACTGGGACATAAAATTAACTTTAATTGGCCACATCAGCACTGCCTTGTTTTTTCTCACATTAGAGTTTATGAGAAAGGACCATCTTGTGTGGCCTCTGAGCATAACAGTCCTCCTCCTCCTCCCCCTGCAGCTCCAGGGGGAGGACGAGGCGGGGCTGCTGTTTATCATGCTGCTCCCTGCAGACGCTTTGCACTGCGAGCCGCAGTAAGGAGACGGGGAGAGACAGCACTTGGCTGCAGGCCCAACTGGCTCTTATCCCTGATAAGCTCTGTCCTCCCTGTTCCTGCTGCAACACACAACACGCTGCCATAAAGCAGAATATAGGTCAAACAGTATCTGGGGTTTGTGCTCACAACACTTAGATCAGGAGATGTTGAGATTGGAGCTTTCAAACAATGGAGCTCCAGTGCATTATCTGACCCAAAGTCACTAATACAGCCGGCATGGATTTCGGTACGCTGCAGTTTTTCTCGTCCGATTTTAAAGATTTAATACATGTCCTGCAGGTAACAAACAGTCTGATATAAGCAAAATGTAACGTGGGTGATGTTTTCAGAGAATACAAAGACTCCTGTGTGTTAATATATTGAATTTATGTTGAAAACAGACATTTTGAAGGGCTTATTTTGATGGTAAATATCCTCATTAACTCCTCAGTGAACCAGGTTTCTATACAATTGGAATTCATAACGTCAAATAAACTCAGGATCAAAATCAGATTTTTCTTTAAATACTGTGCTTGTTTTTTTTGGACCATTTTAGAAATCGATTTTCTCCGCAGAATCACAATGTATTTATGTTTTTGTGGTGGTGCAGACAGATGGTAATGACACAACGTCATATCCTGTTAACTCCTCAGTGAACCAGGTTTCTATACAATTGGAATTCATAACGTCAAATAAACTCAGGATCAAAATCAGATTTTTCTTTAAATACTGTGCTTGTTTTTTTTGGACCATTTTAGAAATCGATTTTCTCCGCAGAATCACAATATATGTATTTATGTTTTTGTGGTGGTGCAGATGGTAATGACACAACGTCATATCCTGTTCTGGAAAAAACAGCCAAGGTGCCCCGACGTGAACCAAGAGCAGCCGAACTGCACTTCCAGAAAAGGCAGAACTAGACATGACCACACTTTATCAAACTCTGTCATACTGTGGCAACAATCAACGTGAGCGCTCGTCTCACCGTGTCACCATCCAGAGCTAAAAACAGGCAGCAGCGAGCCAACCAAAACTCGATGGGATACTGATTAAACTCCCAAGTGGTTCAGAAGAAGAAAAAGAATCAATCTCCGTTTTTTTATGATTTAAAATTTGTTTTTTCTTGTTGAGAGGGAAAAGAGAATCACAATAATCATTAATATCAAATTGTGATACAATTGAATATCGTCCCAGTCTTCACCTCTTGATTGGACTTGGTTAACCTCATGAATCAGAGGTTTACTGTATATAAATAAGACCTACTAATTCACCCTGACTGACAGGCTGTGCCTTTCGTTCTCCACAATCTGAATGTAAAGTTAGAGGGCCTCCGTCAGCAGCTGCAGGAGGCACAGGATGGACTCATTAAAGGGCGACGGGAGCTGACTGAGGCCCACCGAGGGCTCCAAGACTGCGCCCAGGAGAGGGACGAGCAGCGGAAAGAAGCCCTGGACCTGAGGAGGCTCCTGGTTGATGAGACGAGAGAGAAGGAGTCCATCCGGACCTCAATCCGGGAGCTGAGAGCTTTAATCAAGACAGCAGAGAGCGACAACAGCAGGTACAGATTTCCCGTAGATGCTCTGCTTGTGATCATGTAGCAGCTACAGGTATTTTCCATGTAACCTTACTTAAACAAACCTCGAGCAGTTTGAGAAGAGCTGTGGAGGAGCGGGACCAGAGGGTGGCCGTCCTAGAGGAACGCAGGAGCTCCACACAGCATGAGGCCGCCACTCTGCGGAGCAGCATGAGAGAGCTGGAGAAGTGTCGCCTGCAGGCACACAGAGAGCTGCAGGAGCTGCGCAGACAGGTGAGAGATGACCGAGGCAGCAGCTTTCCGTCTGATTGATTCCATACAAAGGAGAGACGCAGAATGTACTGTGTTAACATGAGCAGGTGAAGGTCCTGGAAGCTGAGAACGGGCGGCAGAAACAGGAGCTGCGAGAGCTGCAGGCTCGGGTATGTGAGGAGACGCGGAGGGAAGAGGCGGCTGGTCGCGACGCATTCGTGCTCAAGCAGAAGGTGCTTGAATGTGATGCCGGCAGAGACGCAGCACTGAACGAGGTAGTAGGACGCCTCCGGGAATCAGTCCGTTAACAACGTGCCGGAGCAAACATCCCACCTTTGCAAACATACTTGAAGAATATCTGCCAAACCCACGCAGACACAGAACCAAGAACACTGACGCGCTGTCACAGACTCTGTACCTTCAGATATTTTCACACATTTCAGTCTCTTTCGTACGTATGTTGATATATTTTAATTAATATGGTTTTGTGATAGCAAATATTAAAGTTATGGTATGAATTACTTTTAGACATATTTTAGATCCAATATGCAGAAAAACTATGTTCAGCCTCTTGTCCACATTTCTGCATTATTTAAAGTTTTTATCCCTCAATGAAAACTTCAAATTTATTGAGAGGTTTGTGTGTAAACCCAGCCGAACAAAGTGAAGAGATGTAGTGTGACTGAACCAGGCTTTCCCTCTCGGCCTCTGTCTGTATCCAGATGTGCAAACATCAGTGAGCCTCACAACTCAGACAGCTGATAGATGCTCGTCTAAAGTAACAACTGTGTCTATATGTCTTTACCCACTGGGGCCTGTTCACTAAATATGACACAGTATATATAGAACAAGAGAAGGTCTGAGGCTTGATGGCGACTCTGCTCTGCGTGTTTGCACAGGTTGCCGGTCTGCAGCACCGCGTGGTGGAACTGGAGACGGTAGAGAGTCAGAACCGAGAGCTGCTGCAGGAAAGAGAGGTCCATCGGCAGCAGTGCGACCAGAGGCAGAGAGAAACCGCCGCGCAGCTCATGGAGGAACGAGAAGGTGCCAGGAGCCAGGTGAAGGAGTTCGCTGCACAGGTTGGCCTCGCTGAAAGCAGAGTCCAGGTCCTGGAAGAGCAGCTGGGCCTAGCTGACACCAAACGCAGAGAGCTGGAGCTCAAGTTGGCGGGGCTGTGTTCAGCTCTGCGTCGCACTGCCTCCGGCCAGACAAGACTATTCAGTGCACCTGAGTCCCATAGAAGGTCTCCCTCTCCCCGGAGGAATCAGCTGCATGTAAAAGGTATGGTGGCGTGTCACCATGCTTTATCAGCTGTAAGCGGCCTGTAGATGTTTTTGTGTCCACGTGGTGTTTTTATGTCCGACGACAAACATCGTGACTGAGATAAGCATCAACGCCAAGACTGAGGATTCAGTCCACCAATAATAGTCTCCAAAAAAATGAATCCTGATGGCCCGGGTCTTCTACTAGAAAACCTAAGGAACCAATCCTGATGACTTGTGGGGCGGGGCTTAATGTTGTAGAAAGGGAACTGACCTTTGAGATGCATCACCTTGTACATGTAGCTCCGCCTCTTCTTCGTGGGAATCCGTGTCTGGATCAAACATGATTGGCTGAATAACTCCAACAGTAGAACTTTCCACTGTGCAGCGTGTAGTAGACTAGTTTTAAAGTCGGGTGAGGGGCGGAGCGGAGACGCGCCATCAAAATCTGCTCAGCTGTAGGATGGGCAATGATACATTATGATGAAAATTTCCCCCCAATCCCTCCGGAACTTTTGGGTTATGCTGATTCTGCTGACAAACATTAGCTCCTTGGCAGAGGTGATGAGTCATGAGTCATTTTACAAAAAGGAGGCGGGTTTTTAAGGGCTTAACCAGCAACTGGAACAGGACTGTAATGAATGTGATTAGTGTGACAGACGGCTCTGTGTTTTCTCGAGGTGAAGGTGAACAGCTGGACGTCGACTTGGTGTTCACTGCCCTGCGTGAATTCCAGCAGAAACTCAGAGACACACAGAAAGAAAGGGTGTGTTTGACTCGTGGACACAAACCCTCTAATTCTGAGTGGGAATATTGATTAACGTTGAATTAAACTCCTTCATCCCATCTGAATGGTTAATTGTTGTCTTTCAGGATGAAGCCAAGGCTCAGATAGTGAGTCTGAGTCAGCAGGTGATGGAGCTGCAGGGCAGCCAGGAGCAGTCAGCCTGCCAGCTGCTACAACTACAGGAGTCCCTGAAGCACTTAGAACAGGGTGGGTGTATTCTGCAAACACCGGACGTATCAGTTTCATCTCTCAGCACACTGAACTTATTCTTCCAGAAAAAAGAGAGGTGGCAGAGCGATTTCACAGGACACATGCATCCCTGAGCATGCAGAAAGAACTGGCACGCCGCGCCGACATGGAGAAGAAAAGCCTGGAGGAACAGGTAGCTCAGGTCAGGACCAGTCTGCAAGCTGCTGAGTCTGAGTCCAGGGCACTGCAGGTACGTCAGAGACAAGGAGACAAATAATAAACAATGTGCAGCATCCTCACTGGTAAATCTTGTGATGATTCCTCCTCAGGACAGACTGGAGCTCTCGCAGGGCTCAGAATCTCGTGCAAATGCAGAACAGCAGAAGCTGAGGGAGTTCCTGGAAGCAGCAGAGAGCAGGGCCAGTCGTCTGGAGCTCTCCCAGCGCACCCTGGAAGGTGAGCTGCAGCGGGCCCGACTGAGGGCCACGGAACTGCAGGCGGAGGCGGCGATGCTGCAGGAGAGACTGGCGGAACTGAGGAGGAAGATGGGGGAGAGTTGTGCAACGCTGAGAGTCGGCGAGGAGAGGTCGGCTACGTCGCTGGCTCGAGCCGAGCAGCAGGAGAGCCAGCTGAGAGAGCAGATCCACAAACTGTCGGACGCCCTCAGCGACAACAGGAGTGGCAGTGAAGCCCTGCAGCAGCAGATCACGCAGCTGCGCACGGCTCTGACTGCCAGCGAACAGGACTGGAGGCTGCCGCAGGTATCAGCACATCACCTTCCACAAGATAAATGAAGAAGCCACACACAGAAATGACCTTCCAGGGAAACATCTCATTTCTGTAATAAAAAAGTATGTTTCAATTTCGAATCTTTCCTCTCCCTCAACACGTTGGAATGGAACTTCTTAATAAGATGAACCGCCTCATTCCGCTGCTGTTCGTCAGTTTACAGTCCAGCGTTGTAACCAGGCCAGGTAGCGCTGAGTATTTTTTATTTACATTTGCTGCTGTGGTTTCCTGAGGGACCTCAAAGACTGAGCAATAAAATGCTCAGGCAAGCTCATTAATTCTCCCAGAGTCTCTCAGGAGAGCATTCCGGTCTCAGTTTGGGACAGCACTCAGGAAGACACTGAGCAAACATAAACACGACACGCTTGGCAAAATTTGTTTGAGATGCTCAGAAGCTGTCAGGTCATTAGAGTAAAAAGTGAAGGAAAAGTCGACTGTCCTGCCTGCATGTCGACGACCGTAAGAGACACAGAAAATGAGGGATGGCGAGAAAAACAGGGTCAGCTTTAGTGAAAAAATGACGCAGAACTCCTCACTGTACAGCGTACATCAACACACGTGTGCCCGCAGGAGCGCCAGGATAAAACACGAGATGCCTTGTCAGAGAGCAGAAATCTGAACCACAAGCTGACCGAGCAGAACCAGAACCTGCACCGGGCCCACGAGGACCTAGAGCTGAAGGGTTCTGAGCTGGAGAAACATAACAGGGCTCTGAAGGAGGTGAGTCAACCTGAGAGTGAACTGAACGTGTCCAGGTTCACACAACATACTGACCTGTGGGTGATG
>KV751319.1:20709875-20727872 GCA_001698575.1 Mola mola | reverse complement strand
GAGCAGAGAGAGAGGGAGGGGCTCCAGGAGGAAGTTGCCAACCTCCAGAGCGGCCTGCGTGAGCTGCAGAGCGAGAGAGCGGATATGAAAATAGCGCTGACCCGCCTCGGCAGAGATAAGGCAGCGCTCAGGAGGGCGCTGGAGAAGGTGAGCAGGCAGGAACTCCAGTCACTTAGTAATGGGCCCTTTTCTACGGCAGCCATATTAACATTAAAATGCAGGTAAACACGGTTTTAATTCATCATAAAATGATATTTCTGTTCCATTTACGGTGGTAGAGCAGCACCTCGACTCTGTTTGACCTACATGGAACACCTGTGTTTTGCCTAATGGCTGCTGTGAAAAGGATCTATTTACACGTGCAGACTCGTACAGTTTCAGGGGGGGATACTTTGGTGCAAAATAAAATTTGGCTATAATAAAGGAAGCATGATTATCACTGGCTTCCATGGGCCCCGGAAAGCTTCGCCCTTATGGGCGTCAGGTCTCAACCAGGATGCTCGTGATTAGTACCAGAATTTTGTGGTTTCACAAACCACATTTTTATCTGTAAACTAAGAATTCAAATGCTAATTGTAGCAAATGTTTACATAAACGTCTCTTAGTTGAAGTGAGGCGATTTTTTTATTGTCTCTGTCAGATGGAAAAAAAACACACATCTCTTCACTCTTGACGATTTTGACTTTCTTCCCCAGCAGCTGTCAGCGATGGAAAGACATTTCATTTTATAATATTTATAGTTCAGTCTTGTTCCATCTCCCAGCTCGTGGTGCTGGGAGATGACAGACAGCTCTGGACGGCCTAAATAACGTCAGGTTTTAATCCGAGGATGGAAGATGAGCTCTGTGATTTCCCTCAGCCGAGTCAGACTGATGACGCTCATCAGAATCAGATGACTGATCACCTAATGATTATCCTGGTTACAATATGAAACGCTAACAAAGAGCTTTGATGAGGGTCATGTCCTGTGTGGAAATTAATAGTTTACCAAGTTAATGGGACATAAACAGGAGACTCGAGGCGTCACTGGAGCTCCTTGTTAACGCCAGTCCTTTAAAAATATTAAAGGTGACACTGAGGACTGTGTCAATGTTTTTATTTTGGGTCCAAAATGTGTCCGATTACACTTTTTTAAATTTATTTTGTCAGATAGATTATGAGAAAAAAGTTTAAGTTTTTTGAAAGATTCAGTTTCATGAAAAAACTTGAGACTGAAGTGTGAAGGATCCACAGCAATGCAACAGAAACAAGGAATTCGATTTTGTTGACCTGTTGTAGCAAAACAAAAAGAGCAACACTGCTCATGTGGATGAGAAGGAGTTTCTCAGAGCCAGAGCAGTAAAGGCACAGTCCGCACTTTTCTGAAACATTAAATGGCTTTTGGTCAGGAGACCTGCAGAAGTCTTGCTGCTGACTATGAGGTGTCATATGTTAAATATGTGAGCGACCAAAGCACAGAGGGTTTTTGAATGTGATTATAAGTGTTTTAAAGTCAAATCCGAGGCTGTTGGAAGCAAGCAGGGGAGTGAGACAGTGTGTGCTGTTCAGAAGCCCTGCTGCCACATTCTGGGCCGAGAGAAGACGTGCAGCTCGAGGAGCATTAAAGCACACACGTAAACGGGCAGTGCCATTAACCCAGGCAGGAGGAAACGACTGGGATAATTTACTCTCTCTCTCCGCTGTAGTTTGTCATTTACATAACGTTATTTGCTCCGTCTCTGAAAATATTCAAGCCATCTTAAAGGGATGGAAACATGCGTGTGGACTGTGAGAACCAAGAGGCTGCCTGCTGCTGCACACAGTACAGGAAGGCACAGAGCGACCACGGTGAAGCCATTCACATTATGTCAACGTCCCTGCGTGGTCGTCAGGTGGAGACGGCGAGGCTGAGGGGGGAGGAAGTGGCGGCGGCCGCAGCCAGAGGGAAGCAGCAGCTGGAGCAGACGGTCCGCGACCTGCAGCAGGAGGTGGCTGCAGAGCGGGAAAGGATGCGAGCTGTGCAGGTCAGAGGCTGATGGATGAGCTGGGGGGGGGGTCCCACTGCAAACAGCTCTACAATACATATCATGTAGACATTTAGCAGACAGGAGGCTGAAAAGCTCACAGAAGGATGCTTTTATGGTGCTGACACAGCGCTGTGCAGAAGTCTGAGGCCACTGCCAGCGTTTAGCAAAGTTTAAATGACCATCCGTGTCTGTTTCTTTCCTTTTTATTGAGAAACAACCAGAAAATATAGGAAATATGTACATCCGATACAGCCAAACACAATGTTCAGAACAGAAATGCTTCCACGGGCACGTCTTCACTACACGATCCTCTTTTTCATTCTTCTTCTTCATTCTCATCTCTGTGAGCTTTAGCATGTGAGCCTTTTCAGCCTTCTGAAAAAGTGGTTTCTGGGCTGCTGCTCCTCCATGAAGACCATCCAGATGGAGCTTCTTCAGACTGTGGAAGGTCAACTTAAGCTGCCAAATGCTGAGCCCCGTCCTGCTGGACTTCCTCGGCTCCCTCAGAGAAGGAACTCTGAAAAACTTCTCATCAGATTCTGAAAGTTCTCTCGTCCTTTCACTCGTTTGTTTTGTTCTTGACCTCTCCTGATTCTTCAGCTTGAACACCACATCTTATAATGCAGGTTTTCTGCTGATTTCCCTGAGTGGCCTCGCCGATGCTAAATTATGGCAGATTCTGTGATCTTTGGCATTTGGAATGGAACAATGTAATTGAAAGTTGATGTCTGCGATGCTCAACACACAAACAACCAAATTTAGCTCAAACCGTCAATAAGAAGCTTTTAACAAGTCTGAATAAACTTTCTGTGATACACGAGAGGATCAGCGCAGTAAATCTCCCTCTCTCACACGAAACACTTCACAGAAGCTGTTTTATCTGATTCTCTTTCTGTTTTTTATTACTGCGCACATATTTCCTGTGTTTCCTGGGTGTTTTCCAATACAGAGAAATAAATTTATAAGGCCATTAATGCATTGCTAAAACAACAAATCCAATGGTTGCCTGAGACTTTTGCACAGTCCCATATTTTCCCATTTACAAGGCATTTCTGTCAGCGTCTCAGCCAGATACGACATAAATATTGTTACTCACGTGATGTTTAAGAACATCTCTGTCAGCTTCAGTGAGTGCGAGAGATACTTGCATGATAAGTCAGATGTCTTTGCAAGAATTTAACGATCCCCTGCACGATTGAGCCAAACATAGAAGTTAGTTCATATGTGTCTGATGTGGTTTTGGAGAAAACAAAAATGTTACCGCATTAAATGTTTACCTAATTGTTTGTTTTCCTCAGGCATATAGACTCCGCCTCCCCAAATGTGATTTTCAGTAAGCACAGGAAAAATACACACGTTCGGCAATTAAAGGAGCATTGTGGTATTTTTCAACCTGAAAATATTTCCTGAACTTTAAACACATCTTTATCTGAAAATTACTCCAGTATAGAAGTCAGTCACCGGACCGAGTAGCTCGACGAGGCTACGCAATGCAACGCCGCAGGGCAGGATGGAACTTTGGAAATAAATGTAGTTTCTTGCCACTAACGAGGCTTAAAATTTTAATCCAAGTGTGTGTTTCGTGTAGCAGACACCAGCGGTCAAACGGCCGTGTGTTTGTGACTCGGTGACTGTAAAGATGCTGTATTAAACACAAGATTCTGCCTCCCGTCACTGACGGAGCTTCCGCACCTCCTCCTGGATTGCAGTGGTGTGTATTCCCTAAAGGGAAGCTGCTGCTGCTACAATGAGATCTCATTTTGGAGCCGAGCAGTCCTGATCTCTGTAACTCTGCAGTCAGAGGACATCTGTGCCTCCATCTCTGCTCAAAACACTAAATAACAGCAACAGAATCCTAGTTTTCGATCACATAAACCCACATGAACTGTTTGCAGGCCCAAATCTCCCAGCTGGAGCACACACACGCACAGCGCCTCCTGGAGGTGACAGCCCGCCATCACCAGGAGCTGGATTTGGAGATGGGCCGTCTGAGAGACAGTCAGCTGCAAGCGGAGCAGGCGCTGGAGAGCAGGGAGAAGGCCCATCGCCAGAGGGTCAAATGCCTGGAAGAGCAGGTATTTTAATCTGCAGTGAGAAGGCAGGTTTGTCTGTCTGCCTCACAGCTCTCTCCTCTCTGTGTTTTCT
Organism: Mola mola; assembly: GCA_001698575.1. Taxonomy (NCBI): domain Eukaryota; kingdom Metazoa; phylum Chordata; class Actinopteri; order Tetraodontiformes; family Molidae; genus Mola; species Mola mola. Next base: position 20,723,721 of record KV751319.1, on the reverse strand, counting down.
CAGTTACTGACTCTGAAAGAGCAGCTGGACCAGGAGACCAGAAGACGACAGGCCTACTTCCATCAGATGCTGCGACCCGGCGTGTAGGCAGAGAGGCCTGCGGTGACGTGGTCGCCCTTCCGGACGCGCACACAGCACAAACACGCCCTCGAGGCTCCCGCACATGCACACGTGCACGGAGGATTACATTAATCTGCAGGAGAACTGGACAACAACAAACAATGAGTGTTTTGTTTATGCTTGGACTGGATGTGCCAAATTATTTTAAGGATTTCCTTGGGCTCGCGTCTGTTTATGCCGGTCATTTTTTCTTTTCTTTTTTTTTTGTAGGAAACAATATGTGGTGAAAGGTTTCCATAGTTGGTGCTTTGCTTTCACACGGTTGTTTGTGTGCTCATTTGTCATGTTACTCACGCCCCAATTCACAATCACTCATCGTGCATCCTAATGAGAATAATTTCTCAATATTTACAGTAATTGTTTGCAGATTTCCCTGCTGCCAGTGTTTCAAATCATGTCATGAAGATTCTACTGTATAGTGCAGTTGATTTATTGGATTATGGCTCATATTTGACTCAATCAATAGTTGTGTGTACAAAAGCTGCGATTGTGTTAATAAACTGGCTGCAGCAGAGCGCAGTTATACAATCTGAGAGGTGAGAATGATGTTTGTTCCACATGGAAGAGTTTTTCTGAGCGCTGCCCTGTCATGACTTGTGAGTTCTGGTTCACACCGTTAAAAAGCCTCCTGGTGGGTGAGAGAATGACCTTCGCTCTCTGCTGCCTGTCGTGTCTCTCAGGGACTCATGATTAGGAATCGTAAACACCGACATGTCGAGCTCTCCTTCCACACGTGCATCTCCTGTGTGTCAGGATCTCCACAGTCTCCCTACATTTCCACACGAGCTGCAGCGTTTTCACGCCGTCCACACGGACGTCCTCTCGCTATGTGACTGTCGATAGGAGGAGTTTCACTGAAGGGGGAAAAAGCTTGTCGGAGTTTCTTTAAAGCAGCCCTTTGATTATCATAGACCCGCCCAGTGGTTATCCAGTTACCGGCCCCCTCTCAGCTATTGGCTGCAAGGGCCTAATTATGCAAGGTAGTGAATCCCTGTGGGGGAGGTGTGGCCAAAAGTGAAAGAAGTCCTTTGGCAGGCAGAATAGAGCTTTTATTGAGGATATTTCTAAGCTGACCATCAGGGACCAAATCGCTGGATTGTTCAAAAAAAGAAAACATCTCTCAGCTGAATCACGCTGCTTCCCCTCTTTCATTCCTTCCCTCTTTTCATTCCAGTGAGAAGGAGCTCAGCTCATGCAGCAGCCAGCAGCAAGCAGAATGCGAGGAATCTACAGAATTCCCCCCGTGCACGACTGAAGGACCAGTGAGGAGAGGAGGAACGTACGCCGCTGTCCTGCTCCGCTCCCGTCACCTCAGGTGTGCATGCTCCTCCCTCCCCTGCGCGGCGCCTGCTGTCAGCTCCATCCCCGGCCGGCTGAGGCCATGGTGTTGGTGCTGCGAGCCCTGCTGCCCTGCTTCTGCACCCTGCTCTGCCTGGACCTGCTGCCCGGGGTGCAACCTGCCGTGCCCCTGGAAGACTTCTACCCCTTCGGTCCGGACAAAGGCGACTCCCAGACCATCGCGCAGGATGACGGCGGCTCCAGGCTGGTGGAGATTTCCGTTGCCTTCCCCTTCTTTGGAGACAGGCACAGCGGGCTGTATGTGAGTACGGAGCAGTGTGTGTCTGTGTGTGCGTGCTTGCACTTGGCGACTGGAGCTGACATGGTGTGGATTGTATAAGAGCCGCAGGGAGTTGAGCTTTGGAGAACAGCCAAGCGCTACACTGCAGCGCTCTCAGAGTTTGTATATGTTTGTGTGCGCTCACAAGCTCTGCTGTCGACATCATTGGTAGAATATCATGTTTCCTCCCCCACAGTGGGAATCAGTGTCCCCCTTGATGTTCCCTGCACTCGCACTGTGAGGACTCTCACGGGAAGAAGGGCCAACGGGAAGCCGTTGGCACAAACGGTGTTTGGCTGATAAGGGCGCCACGAGCTGTTGGTGGAGATGACAGTTTGTGTTCCTTCTGTTGCCCTGGAGCATCTGAGAGCAGTTCTTTCTCAGAGAGAGCGAGAGAGAGGGAGGGAGGAAGCAGAATGGCTTGACAAGGGTTTTCGTGCACCACAGTGAAACACACTTTGATCTGCCTTTGTCATGTATTGGGTTCAGCTCCAGCACATGGGAAGGCAGCGCTCCCTTAAATCAACACCACCTGTTGTGGTTATGCATCCACATTCGCTCTCCGAATCCCCTCCATCCCCTCCTCCTCCTCCTCCTCCTCCTCCTCCTCCTCCTCGCTCGCTCTGATCCTCCTCCCTTTTCAAACCAAGGGCAGGGGAGCAGGTACCATGGCAACAATGGGCAAGGTCAGAGATTCTCTTCTAATCTAAGTGTGGGGTGAGCTCACTCTCCCGATCAAGACGTTATTCAAACGGTGACACGGTATTTTTAAGCGCAGCGTTTGAGTGTTTTCCGCTCGCTTGTGTCGTGATACTGATGCGCAATTAGGCAAGACGAGGCTCGCTGCTCCCCGCCCGCCGTGATGCCATATCCTGTAGCTCGCTCTGCCTCTCGCCGGTCTGTGAGATGAAGTCACGCGAGGCGTAACACACTGTGACAGGCACCTGAAGGTACATTCACGCTCCTTTCCGCAGCCTCACCTGAGTCTATTACACATCTGCTGCAGGGCGCGCACGTGGCCACGAGCTTTGGGCATGACAGAGCACGTCTTCCGGGCCCTCCGGAACCAGACTGACTTTATCTGACTCCACCTTGGACCCCCCCTCAGCCTGTGTCCTCTCCTGAAGGAAAACATCTTATTTTTAGCAGTTGCGATGAACAAATGCGGATCTAAACGCCGCGGCAGCCATGTGAGGCGCGGTCGCCGAGGTCTCCTGTGTCCCGTGGAATCCATCTCGAACCCGGGTCGCCCCCGGCTTGGCCCTGCTCCAGTCCCACTTCTGCCTCCTGGTAACGGGGCCGTCCCTCTGTTATGGTTTGTATCTGGGAGTTTTCACACGTTGCTGGGATGTCTCCTACTCGCCTCCCTCCCCCCAGGCCTCAGATAACATGGCAGGGGTCCCCACCCCCCGGAACCGTCCAGCTGCTTTATCTGAGAAATGACTGATCACTAACAGAACACAGATGGATCTGCAGAGCTTCGTTCCAAACCATCGGCTCGTACGGGCCGGCGAGTAAAGAAGAGGGACGTCTGAGGTCAGAGAGGAACGTGCACCAGTTCGAAAGCAGATGTGTTCAAACATATTTGTGCTAGATTCTTAAACTCAGAGACAGCAGAGATCCTCGGCGGCTTGTTGTTTACGTTTACACAATTTCTGTAATTAGAAATAAACAACATTTACACACAGCTCCTGCCAGCACCAGGCTACAGCTCTACAGATCACACATCTGCTCCTCTTCAGTTTCATTTCCTCGGCCTCGCTCGGCACCGCGCATGGTCCAAAGATGTGAATTCATCCTTTGTTCTCTGCAGGGGGGGGGCTCTCTCACACGCACGTGTGGGATCGGAGATATGACGGAGTGACGTCACACCCCGGACGAGATACGCTTTAAAAAGCCTTAAACAGACGGTTCCCCCCATCCTTCCCGTTACCTGTAGCGCTGCTCATCCGTCTGTGTAGACTGTGTTGGACGTGAGACGCTAAAGAGAGTCTGTCTCTTAAATTCATCCCCGAAATCCTGACCTCAGTGTGACTCTTTCTTCCTATGTCACGGTGCGCAGCAGCTCACCGATGACAGGCTGACAGGGCTGATTCTCCTGCGATACTTCGGTCCTGATTCAATGCAGAAAAGTGGTACATAACATGTACAACTGAATGTAATTAGTACCATTAAATAATAAGAAAAATAAAAATATTTCTGACATCACCTCGTTGTAGATGTGAGGAACAGCTGTTCCTGAGAGAAGCAGTGTAATAACGATGTAATAACGTACCGCGGCTCCAAATTAAAATCATTCCGTAGAAAATCCGGATATTTACATGAATCTGTTTTTTTTCCAGCCCAACTGGGCAACATTCAGCTGCACTAAATGTTCCCGTCCTGACACGTCGCGAGCGCAAGCCTGTCGTCCGTGAGTAGATGTGTTGTCAGTCGGCAGGAAAAAAATAGTTCCTGCGTGGAACCGCCAACATCCGGCTCTGTTGTTTATATTGACTAACTGCTGGCCGAAAAGACTCACTGCAGTTTTGGTTGTTTTCGGCGCTTCAGTCATTAGATCTGCCAGACTCGACAACTCACACCAAAGCTACACAAGTGGACAATAGCACTACAGGTACTGGCAAAACATCCCAACAAGAGCAATCTCTTTTAATTTTAAGGTAAATTTTAAAGGAACCCTTTGGAAAATGCAGTAATTGTGTTTGTTAGGGTTAAATGATTACTGTCTCAGATAACGAGGAGACTGACACCACACTCACGTCTGTCCCTGCAGCCAGGAGCCGGTTAGCTTAGCTGAGCACCAACACTTGGGAGCCTGTTTATGTAAAAACAACAAGTGGTGGTTTTACGGGAGGTTGATGTAGCAGACTGTTTCTTGGCCAGGCACAGTGACTCTCTGGAGTCTCCTCTGGTTGCCCGTTAAGCCGACGTGATGACGGGACTCCAGGAAGCCACAGCACAAAGCCAAGAACTAGTTGAGTCCATCTTCTCATCCAACGCTCGGGCCAAAAAGCAAAAAAGTCTTTCTCAACATATGGACCAATGACTGAATGTAAAGGTTTGTAGTATTTTTAATTACTAGCAGTAAATGGATCATAAATTCAGTTGGAAGCGGCTGAAAATTGAAATTTCACAACTTTGGGACTGTTGATGAAAGTAGTTTGAAATTCCTCTTTTACTCTAAACTGTGGGATTGTCAAACAAAAGGTTTTGTTTGTGCGCTCACACCTCCAGATCACACGAAGGCCTTCAGCGCTGTTCTGCGCAGGATTTATTGAGTTGAGGAAACCCACTTTTGTCACTTTCTTCACACAGTTTGACCAGCTTGTAGCTGTGAAGCCTCCGTTCTGACAGGGAAACCAAATGTTTTCTCGAGTTGATCCATGAGCACCTTTTTCATCCTGGGGTTTGCTTTGGCTTGACCCCGACAGATGAAAGTTTATTTTAGTTCATATCATAAATTACTCGGCTGTAAAGAAAAACCACCCAAGCAAAATCCTGGATGTATCCGGCAAAGAGTTCCCAAAAAATAACAAGAGAGTTGCAGGGTTGGGTGGCACCGGTGGGAGCGAGATGCCTCTGACAGGGCCGACCGATGGCAGCTCCCCCCCGCCGTGACCCTGACCTTGGTCACATTACTGCGTAACACAGGGCAGCTCCGAACCCGTTCACTCTTCCACATACGTGCCATACATAGCCGGCCCTCACTGGACGTCTGCATTCCTCCCAGCCTGGTGAAACCCAGGAGAAGAAGAAAAGCTCATGATGAATTCGGCTCAGGTGGTCCCCGAGAAGAAATCTCAACAGGTATGACTACATTTGTGTCGACAGCTCCAGATGCTCCGGCAGATCGGATCAGGTGAGGTAACACATATAAACTCTGTTTGGTGTTCAGTGTGATTTTCTGCACTGGGTGACGTCCAGACGGCTGCCACCACAGGTCGCTTCATTAGTGCCTGTTTGGGTGTGTGATGTCATCGCTCCGTTCCCTCTCTCTTGTTGTTCTCCGGGGTATCAGACGGTGCTCTGGCTGACCCCTGCCCCCGCTTTCGCATCAACTCACACCGATGCAGAGGGGAAGACTGTGGTCGGCCAAATAACTCTGCCCCTTTGCCGCGCCAAAAAAAACTTCCTTTGCTGTTTTTACAGCAAAGTCCTGCAAATTATGGTTTTCTTATGTGCGGGGAAGCGAAGCCGAACCGTCTGGCGTTGCTTTGTCACTGTCACTGCTCGAATGCACACAGGCGAAGTTCAGTTCAGGGTGGGAAGAATCTGTCCCTGCTGATAATGTGCAGAACTCATGAATGAATGAAGCCTTTCAGGGGGATTCAACCCTGTAGACTTTTCCTCTCCGCTCAGCTTTCGTGGCTTGTTTCTTAAACTTGTGGCACATCACCTAATGTTAAATGCTTCTTATTGTGCACATAATTATTTACCTTTGGGTGTTTTAGCACCTTTCAGCTCATTTTTTCATTTTCGGGCCAGAATAATCACTGGCTTGGTTCCGTTTTGTTGCTTTCGTTAGTTTTTTTGCCAAAAAGCTGTAATAAACTAGCTAGCTGCACACGACGTTCCCGGCACTGAACGGCAGGGAAAAGGGGCTCAGCATGGATCCTCTCGCAGTTTAACAACCAGACCAGTTAGTGAATACTGGGCTGAATTTTTGCCAGATGAACGTTAACATGTCGAACTGAGCACTAATATTTCTGAGTGTGTCGTATGTCAACTTCTTCTGCTGCCCCCATGCTGCCAACGTATGACTACAACTAACTTTAATCATCCTTTATAAAATGTGAAAAAATGGTTCAGTCATCTGTCCAGCATACTAACATCTACAGATATTCCATTTGAAATGATATAAAACAGAGAAAACCAGTGAATCTTCCCATTGACAGTAAAAGTGACGGCGGTTAATGCTGATCTGTGCGGAGGTGGATGTTACTCCACGTAGCTGCAGCGCCGACGAGCTGTGTGCATGAGGGTATTTGGTGACTTTGCCGTTGGCAGACGTCTGTGGATCTAAAAGCCGCCAGGGTCCTTCCTGGCGAGTCTGCAGGTGCGCGAGCAGCAGAAAGCCGTGTTCCACAGAATAAAGGTAGCTTCTGTTGGCCACATGAGAGGCGCAAACATCTGTTATGAGCATCCGCTGCCTCGTGAGGTCAAACTACCTCCGTTTGTCCACCCTCTCCTCTGCTGCTGTAACCCCTCACAGTATGAATCGTCTCCTCAGGTAAACAACAACGGCCTGGTGTCCTTCCTGAGGGAGGTGTCTCAGTTCACTCCGGTGGCCTTTCCGATCGCTGGGGACAGGAGGGCGGTGGCACCGTTCTGGGCTGATGTGGACAACCGTCGGGCGGGGAAAGTCTTCTACAGAGAGAGCCGGGAGCCGTCCATCCTGAAGAGAGCCTCCGCCGACGTCAAGACCTACTTCTCGGAGTTCCCCAGCTTCAATGCCACATGGGCCCTCATCTCCACGTGGCTTCAAGTCACGTTCTTTGGAGGCAACTCCTTCACTCCGGTACGAACTCACACGCAAGCGCATGGCGCCGATCCTCTCTGAGTTTTCCACATTGTTGAGGCCTTGATTCGTGCTTCTGCAGTATGTTGAAACTATCCCAATTAGTTTGAAAGAATACAACTTCACGTTCTGTTTTTTAAATGTGTCCACATGTTTGAGTTTGAAAGAAAAACTAGACCGGCAGTGAAATTTCTTCTTTCTGCCCTTTTATCTGCCGCTGCACTCCTGTAATGGTGTCTTGGCCCTTTCCCCATCATCCCGTAAAGTTTAACTGAAATCCATCCAGGAGTTTCCGCGTAACCTTGCAAACAAACAAACCAACAAAGCAACCATTTGACAGGAGGTGAAAACATAACATCCTTGGCGAATCGTTATGGAATGGTCCAAAGTGGTGATTGTGTGACACCTGGCTCAGGTGTCACAGCTCCCAGCCAGGTGTTGGATGTCCAGATACCAAATGTAATAGATGTAAAGAGTCAAACTCTGCCAGTTTGGACTTATCTATACCCTCTGTGTCTGATGCAGTGCGTGTGCCTGTGTTTTTTTATTATGTTGCTGTGTCCGAGAAGTTTCTTTGACACCGAATGTCTAAATTAGCCTCCAGTTAATATCAGTGCCCGGAATTCATTTAAAATGGGCTGAACGTGACGGATAATCAGTTTCAGTTAGCGATGTTACAGGGATGCACTGATACACTGCGAGTGGGTGGGAATGGATAAAAATACGTGACTCTTCAAGCCGTCTGAGATGTTAGATGAGTTGTGATATATGTGTTAAACAGCAGGGGGCACTGATGCTGTATACTGGGATTTTGCTTTAAGGTCTTTTCTCACTGTCACACGATGACTCGCCGCCTCTGGTGATTTCGATGGGGGAAGTGCGGCAGAAAGAAAGTTCTGGCCGCAGTGGTAGGAGCAGGAAGTGGTTGACTGTCTAAAATAGCAGGGCAGAGCTACAGGGCATAAACAGAGAGGGGAGTTGCTGCCATAAGAGTCTCAAGTGTGATTTCCAGAAGTTACAAACATCAGCTTTAAGACAAAAGATGTTTTTATTTTAACACTCACAAAGAAAGGGAAATGTGCAGTTTTACAGTTTGTCAATTTAATAACCTCCCTACATCATAAGCGACTTACGATTCTTTAACTAAATGAAGAGATAAGAAAAATTACAGTATTTTGTCCCATTCGTCTGAGAAGTAATGAAAGGTCAAATTTTAATTTATGATTTGTCTGAAATTCTGTTCATTCTGTTTGTTCAACAAAATGTGAGAGAATCGTGAGACATGCAACCAGCATCATGAGTCGACTAAATCGTTACATTCCGTGTTTAAAACTTTAGCTAAGTTGATTGAAGTAGTAAGAATGGATGATTAGCTGTGGACACGCACAAACACAATCCTGAACAATATCTGCTTTTTGTGCTGTTCGCTTACCATCCCGTACAGTTGGGTAAAAGGAAGGCGTGAGGAAGTTAAACCAACCTGTGGGAGACATGATTGGAGCTCATGAGATAATGAGTACAGTCCCAGGAAATGGGCCAGTCGTTACTGGTTAAATCGGGATATCAAATGTGATCAAATCAAAGCTGTTCGGTTTAATGGTTATTGTTTTCACCGTCTGCCTCAACAACAGGCCCACAGGAGTCTCTCAGGCTGCTGGTGTGACTGATTCACGTGCACCATCAGTGTGAGCCGGCAGATTGAGCCATTGTTCCAGAGTTTGTGGCAACCGGGACGCAGTGTAACCAATCCTGTTGTTCTCTGTGCAGGTAAATACCTTTCAGGTGGTGCTGATAACAGACGGAGAGCTCTCCTTCACTATCTTCCAGTACAACAACATCACGTGGACCACAGGCATGCACGCCAGCAGCGGTGGAAACCTGGCCGGACTGGGAGGGATCGCCGCGCAGGTAACATCGCGTGGCCGTTGGCAGCGCGACTCTGATTCAGCCATCTTTTGTGATGTCTGCCTCTGCGGCGCTCTCTTCCCAGGCAGGTTTCAATGCCGGTGACGGTAAGCGCTACTTCAACATTCCCGGCTCGCGCACGGCCGACGTGGTGAACGTGGAGGGGACCACCAACGTGGGCTTCCCGGGCAGGTGGGTCTTCCGGATCGACGATGCAAACGTGGAAGTGGGTGGCTGCAATGACTCCGGTAAGAAGCTGTGGCTCCACACAGATCGTGTCCTCTGCTGCCGCCTTCCTTCTGCTGCTCAGCTGGCGTCTGACCTCTCTGCGCAGCGTCGGTGTGTCCGCACCTGCGGCCGTGCCTGAACGGAGGCCAGTGCATTGACGACTGCATCACAGGAAACCCCTCCTTCACCTGCTCCTGCCTGGCTGGCTTCACCGGCAGACAGTGCCAGATCGGTGAGTTGTGCTCGCCACCGCTTCCTGTCTCCGCCGTCGCTCTCGACGCGCACACAGTGGGAATTATTGAACGAGCAGCAGATTTCAGCTGACCGGCCAACAGACACTCGGGCGCCTCATTAAGAGTCACACACCTCCTTTGTGCTTCTGCCGCCGCTGCAGATGTGGACGAGTGTGCCTCGGACCCGTGCCAGAACGGGGGAACTTGTGAAGACCAGGTGAATGGTTTCCTGTGTCACTGTCCTCCTGGATACGCGGGGACTCAGTGTGAGACAGGTACAGACCCTCTTCCTCCTGATGCAGCTCTCATTTCACCTCAGCTCATCTAATGCTTCCTGAAGATAGGAAGTGTGCTCAGAAATCTAAATTTAAAGACACAGTGTGGACAGCAAAGGCCTCAGACGTCACGTATGTTACAGGATAACAAGACGAGTGGATCAGTGTTCAGACTCTGACTGTCAGTCAGCCATCTTCAAACCGCAGGAGGTCACATGACCCCCGAGTGGGATCTCAACGTAGACATGTGACACAAACAAACGCAGTGGTTGTTTTCTGAAACATGGGGACAGTAGAAGAGAATTTATATTTAGGACACGTCAGGGTTGATTATGTCGTGTTCCTGTCCCGCCTTTCTGCATCTGAGATGCCGTGGATGGTTTTCCGTCGCCTCGTGTCCTGCTCTCTGATCGGCCGAAGTTGTCACCAACACAGTCCGGATATTGAACCCGCGACAAGTCCAATTTGAACTGGCAAAAAAAATTGTTAGCGAGTGGAAGATCGGGCTAAAGTTGTGTAGCGTCAATAGACATTTTTTAACGTACGTGAGAAAAAACAACGTTAAAATACGCTGAAACAGGCTGAACGGCAGAAACAGAAAGTGTTTTCCCGCCTCACACATAAGCGTTTGTGTCGAGCTTCTGTTCCTCTTCCTGCCGTCCGGCGCGCGTAGATGAATCCGTCATCCGTGCTTTCTCAGCCAGCAGCACACAGTTGTGGACGAGATGAATCAGCTGAGTAAACACTCTCTCTCTCCCCGTGTGTGTGTGTGTGTGTGTGTGTGTGTGTGTGTGCGCGTGCGCGCTACAGACACGGACCAGTGCAGAGACGAGCCCTGCCGCAACAACGCCTCATGTCCCGCCTCACACATAAGCGTTTGTGTCGAGCTTCTGTTCCTCTTCCTGCCGTCCGGCGCGCGTAGATGAATCCGTCATCCGTGCTTTCTCAGCCAGCAGCACACAGTTGTGGACGAGATGAATCAGCTGAGTAAACACTCTCTCTCTCCCCGTGTGTGTGTGTGTGTGTGTGTGTGTGTGTGTGCGCGTGCGCGCTACAGACACGGACCAGTGCAGAGACGAGCCCTGCCGCAACAACGCCTCATGTGTCCAAGGTGCTGGCAGGTTCACCTGTGTGTGTGCAGCGGGCTACACCGGCCTCCTGTGTGAGACAGGTGAGTGGGCGGGGCCGGTAAATGGGGCGGGGCTCTGGCGCGTTCGTGTGCAAACACAATGAGGACGTTGGCTGAAATCAGGCCACTAATCTTGTGACTGATGATTGATGGGGAATGAAATGATCAGGCCTGCGCAGGTCATGACGTATCTACACGAGACGGGATTAATCCCAACACAGACACCTGGTCACTGAAACGCAGCTTCTCCCCTGTGACCGCCAGAAAAACAGATGAAATCCTCTGTTTCTGTGTGCCCAGACGTGAACGAGTGCGAGTCGCGGCCCTGTCTGAACGGAGGAGCGTGCTCGGATCGGGTGGCCGACTTCACCTGCGCTTGTCCCGCTGCCTTCACCGGGACGCTCTGCGAGACAGGTGCCAGACCAGCGCGTGTGTGGAAAACTGGCTGATAGAAAATGTTGCCGCTGCTTGACCTCCTGTACCGCAGCGTTTTATGCGCTGGGACAAACCATCAGTCATGATCTTCCAGAGGCTCTCAGGCGGTGGTCAGGCTTTTTAACAGCACCTAGAGGACAGATTGGGCAGGAGCCCGAGCACTTTAGGCTTCAAAAAGCAGCAGTAAAATCCAAAAATCACCGGTCCCCAGTGAAAGGCAGTGAGGACAAGTGGAATGTGCTCACTTCTCTCCTGGCAGCAGCATCTTCTGTCAGCTGTAGTTTACGGATGTTACGCCTGCTGATTCCAGAGGATTCCATGAAGCACCGTGTGCAGGAGCAGCTTTCTGCACTCATTCTGGTTTAAAGTGGAACTTTCCCAGTGCCATGGTTGTGGCAGGCTTATCAGCCTGGCCACTGTCCTCAGAAAAAGCAAGTGTAAGACCTCCAGTTACAGCAGACAGCGGCTCTGGGGCCCTGACACCTACTGATAATACTGCCAAACCTGTGATAGGCTGATATCGGTGGACAATCAGGCTGCTCTTCTTGTTACAAAATGTTTCTCACATGTGTTAGAGGGATGCAGCCATGCACACAGTCTTGCTCATGTTTGGGAATATCCGTACCGTCTGTGAGATCGCCGTGCAATAACGGCCAAACCCTTTGTGCATGTTGTGATCTTCCTCTTAGAGCTGCCGCAGCTGCAGGTGAACTCAAGTGAGGCAGAAAACCAGACAGGTGAGAGCAAGCGCAGCCACAGGTCGAGCCTTTCTCGCGTCTCGGCCTGCCGTGACTTTCCGTGCGCTTCTCCCCGCAGCCTCGTGTGACCAGGACGACTGCAGGAAGAACCAGAGCTGCGAACTCGCCAGCAAGGGAGTGTCCAACTGCACGTGTGCTGCAGGCTTTTACGGGGACAAGTGTGAAGGTAGCGTACAGACCGAGGCGGACCGCGTAAAGAGGAGCTGTGCTGTCCCAAAGGAATTTGGAAGAGGCTGCTGTGATGATGGATCATTGTAATTATCAATTACTGAAACGGCCTCGCCCAGTTTACTACGGGAACTAGCCACTTGATGTTGTGAATAATTGTTTTACAGCTGCTTTTATTAGTTTACCGACAAGAGGAAGTGCTTTGTCTAGACGTGAAAGGGCCTGTTTATGAGTGGAAGCCGCACGTTGGTATTCAGGTCCTTCTTCCACGCCGCCACCCGCGCTTTGCCCCGCGCCGTCCTTTAAAGGACAGCTGCTGCTTCCACGCCATGAGGCAAAAAATGTGACACGCTCTCATCCTCAGCTGATGCTCCATGTCTTCTTTTTTACTCCCTTTATATGACGCTATTGTCCGTGTCTCGTGAAGTTTAGTCAGGAAGTGATTATTGAGACACTTATTGGGAGGTGAGGGTCACCCTCTGATAGCAGCGGGGGGGGTTTTTGTCCACCAAAAGCTCTTTAATAGCATTTGAGCTATTATTAATGCATGCTGCCTCACCAGCTTGAGCTGAAATAACTATCGGTGCTTATATAGGCTCTCTTAAATCCCCCAAATACTTTCCTGCCCTGCTCACTTGGAAGGCACAGTGGAAAAAGGAGCACGATCCTCCTCCGAGGAGAGAGGAGCGCGAGTCCGAAACTCTTAATCGGGCTCTCACATCAAAGGGCCCAGGTGGCCAATCAAAGTGGCTCTTGCAAATTAACAATCCATTAATTGTCCCCGGGGCCAAAATATGCTCCATATCTCCATATCATTAGAAAAATAATGCCCTCCGCCGAGACTTCAAAGGGGAGCCGCGATTCGGCCGCCTCCCTTGATCCGCCGCTGCAATTAGGAAGGAGAGGAAAATAAAAGGATTCTGTCAGTGTGCAGGGAGCGCGCCCACCGGTAATCCTCCCGTCCTGTGACAGCGAATCACCACACGGCATATGGGACACATGGCCACCATTCGTACCTTCTGCCTGTGTTTGCGCTGACTCGAGTAGCTCTCTGTCCCTGTGTGCCTGCAGAGGAGTGCCTGTGCCAGAACGGCGGCGTGTGCGTGGACAGCAACGGGACCTGTGAGTGTCCGTCAGGCTACACGGGACTCTTCTGTCAGTTCGGTGGGTTTCACTCACTCTGCTCGGCTCAACACGCCAGTCGTGATGCTTCTGTGCTGAATTACAAGTTAAAACATGTCCTTTGATTATTTCTCAGACAAGAAATACTGTAAATTTTCTTACCTTTCTAAAATTAATGAATTCCTTGTCACTTGAGAGGTACGAAGGTTAAAAACTGCACAAACGATGCACATTGCCTTCATTTTGTCAATGAGAACGTGAAAACATCCTCTGTCTTAAAGCCGAGGGTTTTAACTTCTGCCAATCAGGCATGAGGCTCGTATGGAAGCAACCTCAC
>KV751319.1:20630586-20701907 GCA_001698575.1 Mola mola | reverse complement strand
TAAAAATCTGAATGATTATGATTTATGCAGTGATATATTCTAATAATTTGAGATGTGTTTTGTATATTTTGAGCCATGTAGGCCATAATTATAGAAATCGAAACACTACAATAATTGAAACACTTCACTTTCATGAGTCCAGAATATATTAAATGTTCACTTAATAACATTTTTTGAGATGCACCAGTAGTTGGTGCCAATCTGTCCAACAGATGTTGAGATTTTTCAGTTTGGATTGATGTGGTGGACAAAACGAGCATCGTTTGCATCCTTAGAGCCACACGGCTAAAACTGTCCCTCCAAACTGTGACAGGAGTACAAAAGAGATGGATAATAAAATGTTATTTCAGTACAGCCTCTTCTGCGGTGGCATTTACACCCAGTCAGCAGCCTGAATGTCACCAGCGTGTTCCTGAGGGGCTGTTGTCCCGTTTTCTCTCCAGCGTCCCATCCTTTGGTTCTATTAGAGCTGCGCTCTAACATGCAAAGCGACGTTGAGCTCGACCGCTGGCCGCCGCCCCCTCAGTCGTACGGCACACAGGCGGCTCGGTTCGCTGTCGGGCTGTCAGGATGCATGGAAGTTCATGCAGCATGAACAGAGTGTCAGTGAAGGCACAAAGCATCGCGTCATTTCACCAGCAGAACCAGCGGGACATGTAGAATTCTGTTTGTTTCGGGTGTTCTGGAGGGTAAAGAGTTTACACTTTGTTATCTGTGGACAATATCCTTCTTTTTCTACAACCTTGTCTGTAAAAACCTGCCAGCTAAAACTAACCAGACACAGACTGTGATGATTTTCTGAACACTGAGTTAACTGAAAATAGCACAAAGACAACTGACAAGTTTCACTGCGTTTGAAAATCGTATCCTCGTTTAGAATGTGATGCCAGCAACACGTTGCTGGACTGACAAGGGTCATGTTTTTTCTCCTTTTTTTACTGAGGTTCCGACAGCAGCTACATTTATATCTCTTTTCAAACACTTTTGTTCCGTTTGGTTCCCAGTGTCCTCGGCTGGCTGCCATTTAATAAAAGAAAAAAAAAAAGAAGACATTTCTGATATGGTACATTTGACACGTTGTCTTTGTGCTTTTTTCCCGTTAAGTACACATTCTGTTTAGGGTTAGACAGATCCCCCACTTTTTGGAAACGGTTGTAGATTTTGTGCTGACATTTACGCCGTCTCTCTCCTGACTCTCTGGTCCATCTTCAGCCCGAGCTCGTTTCATTCTGGCTCCAGATGTGTGACACTTCAGAATAATCACCAACAGGAGAAATGTTGGGAAACAGTGATAAAATGACTCCGTGTGTCATTAATAAAGTTTCTGTCTTCATAAAATCCCTCAGCAGTCTAAATCGTGGACTCTCTGGAAGAGTGGATCCTCCTCACGGTCGCTCCTGTTAAATTTAAGACAGACTGTCACGACTGGAGCCGTGTACCTGAACGACTATAAATGGGAAACTTCGGCCGCCTGAAGGAAAAGTTACTACTTTATATGGAAGACAGCCAGTAGGACGGCAGGAACACGTGTTTCCATTTATCTCAGCCATTCTACCAATATTCACGTTAACATTGATTATTCAGAACCTTTATGAAAACCAGTCAGCTGCTTCAGTCAACAGGATACAAAGAATCTAAAAATTATCTCTTTTTTTTACCAGAAATGGTTACACACATATCAGTCTTTACAGGGGGGAGGGTAAGCGATGAATCTGGTGTCTTCTCTGTCAGGACATTTAGACATTTAGGGTTTTAAACATCACAAAACACATGTTTGTTTGTTTTTTTTAATTACTCCAGTATGGAGTTCAGGCCCGGACCGATTAGATCAACAAGGCTCTAAAATAAAATGTCACAGAGCTTGATGGAACGTCAGAAACAAATCACAAGATCAGAGTCAGATGAATTCCTGAAGTAGATTTATTCCAATTCAGATTTGTTAGTCTAAAATAAACATCAGACAGCTTTCAAAGGCGGTGCCCCTTCGGGAATTGACTTGTGGTGTTGATGTGGAAACAGAAACATTGGTTTTCTTCAATATCTTTTCAGTTTACGCAGTCAGAAAAACACAACTGTTCCACAGTAGAGACTGTTACTGTCAACATTATTGAGCCCCCACTGCAAATTAGATTTATTGGCAAAGTTTACAGACTTTCAGCTGTCAAACAACGATTTAAATAGCTCAACACCACTAATATTTAGAGATCGTTTCTCCAAATTCAACACAAAATGCCACTTTTAACAGAGACTGCAGTCTCAACATTATTCTGCCTCTGAATGGTTTCCCTCATAAGAGCACGTGTGTAAATCGGACACAGCTGATAAAACAAATCGGTTCTTTGCTGGTTCATAATTGTGCTGAGATGGAACTCATCAAACACCTGGACTAGCTCAGTGTTTTGTTGGTACTGACATTTTCATGTTAAAAATATGGCTTAGTTAAGTGAACTGTCCAAAATGTTACGCGATCACTGGCCTGCAAAATCAAGGAAAAGAATGCAAAAGACAGCGGAGGCAGCGAATGTTCCTTCACGAGTTCAAGGTCAATGCAACTCTGGAGAAACTACCTGGACGGGGAACAAAGAGGAAGATGTCAACGGCTGCCAGTAGATTCCTGAGGAGAGTCGTTGGTCAGAAACCCTGGCGTGATCGTGAAAGAGGGTTCGGTCGGCACGGTTACGTCACCGACTGAACGCTGGAGGTCTCTGTGTCGCAGTAAAGTGATACACATACTGGAGTAATTTTCACAAGAAAAAGTATTTTGTGAAGTTTTAGACCCTCAAAGTTCAGCAAATAGGGCTCAGGGTGAAAATTACCAGAATTCTCCTTTAACTCCACAATAAATCAAACCCTAGAATGGCACACTGTGGACCCATAATGCACTTTTCCAACATGTCTGGATCTGTACCAAAATCCATCATAATCGTTTCGATCTACAGTACTTCAGAAACTCAGAGACGCATTAAAATCAAATTTTATTTGTATGGCCCAAAATCACAAATGAAACATTACCTCAGAGGGTTCAAACTTAAATCATCTGTAGCCAGTGCCACGTGACACCAGTTGGACCTCTCTATGTCAAGTCATTGGGGATAAAGTGGCCAAAAATTTTTGTTTGACCTGTTAGTGGCCTCAAAAACCCTAGCGAATCATCTGTAACCAGTGCTGTAAGCTACAAAATGAAACCAGTTGGACCTCTCTGTCTGTTATGGCGAAAAAATCACATGTTTTGACCTTTGGCCACCAAAATCTAATAAGTTGTATGTTGGGCCAAGACACACCTTTGATGAAACTGTAATTGAAATAAGTCCAGTAGTTTTTATGTAATCTTGCTAACAAACAAACAAACAGACGCAGGGGAAAACATGCCAATAACAGTAGATCTGACACTGAATTATGCAGAATGTGACATATTGTCTCTGATGTTGATAGCAGTAAACCTTTAGCTTAGCGAAAGGAGCTAAGCTGTATTTGCACGCTGACCATTAATGGTGCGAAGACGGAGAAAACAACAACCTGAGTTTGTCAGTGAAGCTGCTCACAGGAGACGGTGGACACTCTGAGTCCTTCTCTTCAGCTAAACATCCAGCATCAGATTGTTTAAACATTCCTTTCCTAAAACCATCCATCAGCCACAGAGCAGGCCGAGGCTCCCCGAGCCTCCCAGCAGACTTTCCTCTGCTCTCCACACTCACGTCCCGTGTTGTGTTCCCGCAGCCTGCCAGCGAGTGCCGCACCCTTGCACCCGCCTCTACTCTGAAACCAAGAGCGTGCCCGTGTGGGAGGGCGGAGTGTACCACTACCTGTAAGTCTTTACCAGGCCCGGGTCTCCTGCCCTGACAGCGACGTTTCGGCGACAGAGGTGAAGGAACTGTTTGAATTCAGCAGTGTGTGTTACTCTCTGCAGGTACAAAAGGACTTATAAAGTACAGCAGGACGTTTGTTACCGAGAGGTTTGTGAACCGCTGCTCCCCAAGAAAAGTGAGTCTCAGTATAGTTGTTATTTTATTAAGAAACTAATGCAGTTCTTCTCACTGACTGGTATCTGTCTTCATAACTGTCCTCACAGTCAGGAGAACGCACAGACAACAGTAAAGGTTTGTTTCACATCAGCTCAACATGATATTTTTCCTTCACGTAGTTCTGATTTTCGGCTTTGATGCTAAAACGTGTCCTCTTCTTTGGTTTCCAGAACACCAGGACACTGGTGTACGTGCGGACTGTCGTCACTGTCGTGAAGAACTTCACTCTTGGTGTTTATTATCTACTTGAAGTAACTGGTTACGGCCCTCGTTTGTCCTGTCAGAACCCACTGTAACGTTTTAGAGACAGATCATCTGAGAATACGTACGTTGTCTTCATGAAGGGACTTCAGCCAATCAAAGAAAAAGTATCCACAAGTTTATCGTGAGTGATGTTTGGTGTTTTTCTTACAAACGTGTGCCGGTATTTATGCAAGCAGTCCGCTGCACTGCAGGACATATCTTATATACCTCATGTCTTCGTCCATGCTGACACATTAGGAGGTTTGCAGGTTTGTCCCTCAGGGAAGTGACTGGAGAAGGTTCCGGGTCTCCGGCTCCGTGACCTCCTCACAAACAGGATTGGAAAATTTGTCCACACAGCAGAAATTCATCTCGTCCTCCGACAACGGTGCACAGTATTTTCTTTGTGTAAATGCGTTTCTCCCATGTCTCAGCAGGCATCACTGCTCGCTGTCCTGTAAATAGTGTTTATAGGCCATTTTGTAGGTGAATATTTTAATAATAAAAATGTTAAAATGATTTGTGTTTCCGACGTGTCTTTTCATCTTTTGAGAAAGTTACTTTTTAAGATATGTTCACATAAACTAAAACTTCTCAAGCATTTTAGTGTCTCAATCCCCATAATCATGACACAAGGAAAGAAAAAAAAGAATCTCATATATTTATGAATATAAAATACATGAAAGTTAATCTTTTTGAATTAAAATACAAAACATATTTTTTCCCACAATATTCTAATTTTTGCACGTGCACAAATATATTATTCATCTGTGATGTGGTTAAAAGGGAGGTTGAAAAGCAGCAAGATTCCCCTGATTAGAGGTATGTCAATGATTGTCAGTAGGTGTCAAGCAGGGACAAAAACCAGTTGTGACCTAATTCAAACGTGGTTAAATCTTTATAAAATGATAAAGGAATGATGACTCTCGTGTTTGTCAGCGTGTTGGGTAGCTGTATTGTTCATCTATGAACAGAGACTTTATATTCAGCCACATCAGGCAGATATACCTCATGATAGAAAATACACAATATTTGGATTTCTGAAAATCCCCTCACAATTAGAAAGTACTGTATCAGTCAGAACCAGTCTACATGTCAGAAATTGCCTGTGGTGCTCCCTGCAGCTCTGCTGGAGTCACAAATAGACAGAGTTTCACTAGTTTGTTGTTACGATGGTTGTGGAGGATATAGCATGTTATTTTCATACATTTCAGTGGCCGCTCCTGCTCAGCGTGGAAGCAGCTTCATCTCTTTCCTTTGTCACCTGTCTGGTTAATTCACAAAGTCTGCTGGTGCTTCCGTTGATCTGTCACAAGGTGAGTAGTTCAGCTGACAGATTTCAACAGTGATGACCAAGACCCTTGTGAATTATTCTAAATGTGCCTCACCTCCATGGTCTCTCCAGTAGGTCTTGTATGCAGCGACTGTGATATGATACGACTCTCTGCGTCTGAAAGTACTCTAATAGCAGGATATGAATGTAAAAAAGATTTAATTAGAACTGTGGAAAAGGCAGTTCCATCCAAGATTAACAGGCCAGAGCAGTACTCCTACCCTTCACTGAAGACCCCTGATTAAAGCCCACTGACTGATCCTTGAAACAAAACAAACCAAATGCAGGCAGAATGTATTTCATTTAATTCTTTTACATTGAAGGACAATGCCTAAGTAGGTTCGGTGAAAATACGTCCCCCTGCCTCCACAAAGTGGACTTATTTATTCTTGCAGTTTGGTTCCAGATAATCATCCCGCTTGTTCTCCAGAGCTGCGGTTTTGTGCCGCCTTCCCGGAGCCTCGGCTTGTAATCTTAAACCTAGCTTTCCGACTAGCCAACAACGAGTCTGTTGGAAATATATTTTTTATTTTTACTGGAATTAATTTTACTTAATTTAAGAGATGTTATTAAATTTTGTTATTGATGTACATTAATTAGTGGCAAATCCAGTATGTGAACACTGTGAACGTTTTTTATTTGGTCGTTACGGTCTGTTTGTAAACATAGTTCCGAGGGCTCCTGAAGGCATCATTCCACAGTCGGAGCAGCGAGCGCCTCCGCCTCCCCCCCCCGCTCCGGGTGAAAACTGAGATGTTGAGGAAAAGCCACCATGGAGGGAGGAAGCTGGACGCGTTAGCAACTCACAGGAAACTTTTCTCCCTCTTTAGTACCAAAAGGGCCTCAATGAGGCGGTATCCGGTGAGTTCTTTCTGTGCCGGG
The DNA here is from genome assembly GCA_001698575.1 of Mola mola. Taxonomy (NCBI): domain Eukaryota; kingdom Metazoa; phylum Chordata; class Actinopteri; order Tetraodontiformes; family Molidae; genus Mola; species Mola mola. Next base: position 20,695,427 of record KV751319.1, on the reverse strand, counting down.
CAGACGTCGTAAATACCCGGAGCGGTGAAACCTTCGGCGGCAGTGTGACTGCGGACGGTTAGCGCGGAGTTAGTCTGCCCGGGCTAACAGCAGAGTTAGCCTGGGCTAGCGAAAGGACAATAATCGGGCTCGCGGAGCTGGAGCCGAGGCTGGAAGCGGCACTGCAGCGTGGACTAACGAGTTATGTTGCCTCTCGGGATTTAACTTCACATACGGATGAGACAGAAACCGGCGACCGGGGGGGGACACCGAGAACGACTGCGAGCCGTGAGCCCGCTGACTGCGATGTTGGGGCTGATTGGCGGCTCTGGCACCCCGCCTGAATCCCGGGGCTGGCCACACTCGGTACTGTGGAGGCTCGGGGGCTTCTTCTTCCTACTGCTGCTCGAAGGGGCCGGCTGCTTCGCCAATCCGAGCGGCCCTTCGGGCGTCAACAACAACAACAACAACAGCCCGAGTGTCAACATCTACATGAGCGTGGAGGAGGTGAAGAAGCTTTTGGGTAAGTTGGCCCCCACGGTGTCTAACTTTGTTATCCATGAGTGCGAGTTGCCGCTGTGATGTCACACCTTCACATCTAGAAAGTGCACTGAAGTCCAATGAAACTCTACAACTCCCTTTTATTGTGCCCGCAGAGCAGAAAAAGGGATGGTTCCACACTTAACAGGCGTGTAATTGCGTCTGCAGAACTCTGTTACAGTGTCTGTTTTTATTGTGTGGTTGCAGATGCAACAAATCGATTTTAAAATATTGTTTATTAAGAGTAGAAAAAAATAATCAATGGAAGTATTGTTTTTTTTTTTTTTTTATTTTAAATGAACGATTTAAATATCGTCACAGCACATATCGTTCAGGCCCAGTTTACAACCGTAATTTATTTAGGAATTAAATTAACCTATCAAAAAGATATGTCAGTTACAAATGTAGGGTTAGCTGACCCTCTGATTACTAACAATCACAATCTGTGTAAGCCCTGAAAAACCTGTATCAGCCAATCGCAGCATCCTACAAGTGCATGTAAGATTTATTTTACTATGAGGTGTGGCCATCACTAAACAGGATACACAGCTGATTTGTATAAACTGCAGCAGATACAGTATTAGTGTGACTGTAGATCATATGCACTCATCATATGTGGCTCTTTAAAGTAAATCAGTGCGACTGTACAGCACTTTCACAGCTTGGATATGTTTCCACCTTAGCCTGCATCAAGACAGGAATGCTGGTGTGTCACTGGGAACTGTGGACAGTGGGAAGTGACTGCACCACACATTTAAGAAGTCCATCATGACATGGACACTTTTGGTTGAGTTTCCAGTGTTAGTTTGCATGAAGAGAGTTGGGTAGACTTGTCCAGTGTGTTGATGGTGCAATGGGAGTCAGCAATCCAGCTGTGTCTTATCTGTGGTTTTAGATTTTCAAAATCGACGGAAACACACGGCTAAAAGCGTTTATGTTTATTTGACAAGGGACAATGCACACTGATTGACACGAGCGCCACTAGCCAATTTTCATCTGCAGTCACTGGAAGATTGATGGCATATTAAAAAATAAAAATAATAGAAACAAGAACAGTTACATTAATCATGTGGCATCAACAAGACAGAGATAAAAGTACATTTTAAACACGCAGGCATTTGAACCGACAGTCGGTAAAAACAGACATATCATCCCGGACTATGACAGCGTGTTTGATTTAACTGTAATCAGTGTTTTATAAATGTGACATTCCTTAATTCTGGGATGACATTCCAGTTATGTGTTGTTGAGTAGGCAAAGGCTGACCAGTCAAAAGTTCATTTTCTATATGGTAGTTTATTCATTCCCTCTTATAGTTGCACTGGTATGAGTTCAGATTTCAGTCAAACAAATTTGTTTTAAACAAAGTGAAATATCAGCAAGTGTAATCATGTTTTCTGGGCTTAAAAAAAAATCATCCTTTGTTAACATTTTCCATAGCTGATATGAATTTGACTTGTGTGTGTCTTTACTAATGCAAAGGTCAGGTTGGGACATGGATTGGTCCCAAGTTGATAATTTAGTATTTGCTGAAGGTGTGTGGAGGTTGAACCAGTCAGTTACCGTGATTCTGTGGTTTAATGAACAGGTAGAAGTGCTGGCGCAAATTGTGAGTAGAGGACGGAAGCTGCAGCTGTTGCAGCGTCGACTAATATGCTGCTGTAAGCGTACCATCATCCTGTTTGCGTTAGCATTTTTTTTGTATTTCAGTTGGCACAATTAGGCTCTTTTTGTCTTGGGATCCAACGAAAGACATCGAGTGTGTCCAGGTTTGAACGGGAAGTTGTGTCATCATTCATTTTGTACTGTCATTCAGTCCTGCTGTTGAACTAAAGTGCATATGTGTTACTATAGTAACTATGTGTACACCACTGATGCGTTATTCCATTCATTAGTCTGTTAGTGCAGCAACTTCCCAGCAGGTTTTGAGTGTTGTTGTTTTTTTTTAAATGTACAAGCTGTAAAACCAGATGATTTTGGTCTGTGGCTTTTTGACAAGCACTGAAATATCAGTCCTAGTGCCGCCTAAAAAAAACATTTCCTGCCTTCTGTAATCTGACGGGTGTTGGACCGAAGGCTGGCTCGGTCTCTCTTGACTCCTCTTGTTCTCCATCAGGCTGTAGTTAATCTTCTGTTGCCAGACGAGGGCCTCTCGTGGTTTGCTCAAAATCTTGTCTGCTCGTGTGGAGAACTCTCCTAATGTTTGACAGCTATGTGTGCGGAGCTACAACCTTTACGTAAGGACAGAAATGAACCTCGTTGTGGGGAGGTTAAGCTGGCATCACGCTGGCAGTTAGCTAAGCGGAGTCTTTGGTTGCACATTCACGTAGAAATCCAGAGTTTGCTGTTTTTAAGCAGCTTGTACAGCGGCACAGGTCTTTTAATGACGTATATACAGAGCTCAGACACATCTGTCAACCCGTCTGGAAGAATTAATGAAACAGGCCTGCCCCGTGCAGCCTTGTATATACACACATGCTTGAGCAGACATATCTCCAACTTTTTGTTGTTGTCTAAACATCAGTGTGATTGTGTCTGTTGGTGTATCGAGCTTACGTAGGAGTATGAAGAGCACCAGACACAGCAGTCGACGGTTCGGGACTGGACGACGTTCAGATTTTACCGCTGGAACATTTTAAAGTTTGATTTGCATTTATTAAAGGGAACAATTGAATTTGTATTTTGTACCTCACGGCATAGTAGCTGGTGATTTTTATAATACTTAAACTATGATGATTGCAGTAAGGGAAGCCAGTGTCTGCAGCACAGTTTCGGGATTTTTCCACTGATCTGCTGATATGCATTGCCTTTACTGGTTCCACCACACAGCGCCATGCTTGAGATGTACTCCCTCTGGTGTGGGGCTTAAACGAGCCCGGCCGGCCAACACAGGCTGTGATGACGTCTTGCCGGCTGCTGCCAACCCTTGATGACCCCCCTTCTCTATTTCTATATCAGTGTGTTTCGACACTCGTGTCCATGCCGCAGAGAAAGAGGTTTTAAATGTCTGTGTGTGCAGCTTTCAATACATTTGTAGCCTCTAAGTGAATATCTGCAGTTTGAAGTTTCATTTCCCTCCTGTGGGCCTGTATATACAGTACTATTTGATGTCGTTGATATATACATTTATGCTGGGGAAAAACCCAGTGTCCTGATTTGGCTGCTTTGTAATAAAAGCCTTTAAATCAGCAGTTAATAATAAATAAGCAGAGACATTTCTTTTGAAGAAGTGATCAGAAAGTTATCAGAAATCATATGTGTTTTACACCAAATTAGAACAGCTATGTAGTTGCCAACATATCCGGAACAGTAAAAATGTAAATAATAACATAGTATGGCTGAATTCCATTTAGCTGCCTCAGTAGTGTTGCTGTGGTCACTATGATTTCTAAACAGATGGCCTGACCATTTAGGATTTCATTTTGAATCCCTTAGTCTCAGAGGGTTCATAAGAAACAGGAAAATGTCTTGTCTGAGTTGAACCAGGGTCTTCCATATCAGGCAGGTTCGTCTGTGGTCATACCGCCGGCAGCATCCCTGATTGTTTTTGCACATGATGGTGGACAGTGAACTGTGTGTCAACACGTCCAGCTCCCACATCAGGCAAGGTCCAAAACCGGCCAGAATAACTCCTTTTTAGATCCGACACCGCCTCAATGTGCACTGTAATGAATCTCCAAAGAGTTTAAATAAAGAGAAAATAGCAGGTATATTCAGTCTAACAGTTGAGGGAACAACAAATTCAAAGCATCCATCATCATTTTGTAGACCAACTTTGACCGTCTAACTAACTGACACAACTGGAGAAAACTTAACCAGTTTCTGTCTCGTCCTGTTTCCTGGTGTTCTAACTGTCTGTGTGAGGATTTAGACAATGAGGGAGGAAGTAAAGCTGCTTTCTGTGCATTCATTTGTTGTCTGGTATAATGACTTCTGTGAAGACAGTTTTCTGTGGTAGCGTCACAGTTCAACTCAATCTTTAGGCAATTTGTCTGAGGAAGTCTCTTGGTGTAACATAAGCGCTAAGTCTGTTTTTAAGTTCTTAAGTGACATACTTATCGTGTCAATGGTCTTGCCATTCACTGCAGCAGCACCGAGCTTTTCCAGTTGTTGAAAACCCACAACCTAAATTCTAATTGGGCAAATTTCCATTAAAATCCAGATGCTTTACTCATAGGAAAGAAAAGTTTTTTATAATTTGTCTTGTTATTGACTTATTCTTTAATTAATTAAATAATTAATATATTAAAATATTTAAAAACAAAAAAGACTGATATGTTGTAATTAAATTAATTATGACTTCCAACTGGGAAGGTTCTGCAAATGAGATCATTTTTTCCATCCAGCCTATTAGGCGAGTGGGTCAGATTTCTCTAGATGAGCACAAAGCCGTCATCCAGATCTGACTTTAAAAAATGTGAGCGAGTGTCTAAAATTGTTTTCTGAAAAGCCAAGTGCATGTCAACTGACCAGCCACCCTCCCCTCTTCCAAAGAGCTGAAAGGCAAGCTGACTCTTTGAAAAAGATTCCATGAGCAGCGAGCAGTGATTGGCAGCAGCATTCATTTCCTCCATGCGCTCTCCAAGGATCCTGTGGTTGAATAGGGAAGCCCCTGCTTTCGCTTCTTTTGTCTGTGAGCTGCTGCTCTTCTACAATAGACAGATCGCTGCTCTACAGGACATTCTCCATCTTATGAATTACTGCTTTTGAGTTAAATCTGGAATAAATATACATGTCACCGTCCTGTTCTGCTTTTGTCTGTGTAACAAATCCAATCAGGTCTGACTTACTCTGCTGTAACTGCTCCCCTGCTTGCCATTATTTTAATTTGGAAATATAATGAGTACTATAGAATGTAATTTAGCTCAGAAACACACCTTTCTTAACTTAAAGAAAGAAATACAAACATTTGACTTTTCGCAAACAGCCCACGCTTTCAGACCACTGCTGCACTCACAAAGCTGCCCATGTTAGACAGCCCCCAAAAATAGAGGAATTAGGTGGTGTGCGTGGGAGCTTTTAAATGACCCTTTAGTCAGCTCAAGATGAAGCAATCATGCCTGAGACAGCTAATCTTTTTTTCAGTAAACATGTGATATTTGTTGAGTAAACTTAGTAGTTTTTTTTAAGCAACATGTAACCTTCAGTGCCTGTGAAGGACAGACATTTGTTCTCCTCACCCTTCCGTCATCCTCGTCTGCCCTCGGGGGCTTCAGGGAATTAAAGACAGAACCTGACGTATGGTTTCTTTGAAGCAACTCAAAGAAAACCACAGAGATTTTGACTTAATGCATGTTTTTCTTTGATTTGTAATATACTTGCATAGCGGCTAGATTTGCGAGCAGCTGTAAATGTTAGATGGCGTCTTTGGTCACGATGTACGGTCATCATCACAACCTTATTCGGCATTATGATTGTGCTCGCCTTCGCATTAGAATGCTTTGATAATTCTTCAGTAGCTGAAAGTAAATACACTTCTCTCAGTTTTCTATTCAGGCACGCACTAAAGCTCGGCTACATTTCCTTTAGCAAGTATGGCCTGTGGCTGCCAGAGAGAGAGTGTAGCAAGTCAAGTTTCTATTCAGATAAAAGCACAGGTTTTAACAGTTTCCAGTTTCCAGTTATGTTAGGTGTCCTTATTACTCATTTTAGATTTTTGGGGATAATGTTTTAAAATTTTAAATTGTAGGGAAGCTAAAATTGTCCCAGTCTTTATACCCCCATCTTACAGAAGGGAAACGGCTCTAAAGTTTCCTGTAGCCTTGAGAGCCAGTTGTACAGTGGGATGGTCTGTCAAGTGATTTCCTGTTGGGACCTTTAACATGGTGCCTGGTGTTAGTCTGGATGACTTGATCAAATCAAGTGGTGGCAACTTGAGTTCTCTGTCAAAATGATATTTTCTTTGGGGTTTTATTTAATTTTATTTTTTATATTGTGCCAGATCACAACAGAAGTCATTTAAGGATACCTCTCCGATAGAAAAGGTCTATACCCTGGCCTTTTATTAGAGAAACTAAATAGACTTATGTTATTCATCCTTTTTTACACTATGTCACTTGTCATTTCTGACTCTACATGGTTGCACGTTTACAATTTTCCTCTGCTCTCTGTATTGCGCACGGTGGAGTTCCACTCCGATGTGCACGCACACAGGCACGTGCATGCATACACAGGTGAGCACACTCCCACCAGTGGACAGAGAACGTGCGTCAGAAAATATGTAGCGTCAACCACGTGAAAAGCAGACAGAAATATCTGCGTGAAGATGGTAACGCTCACTCTCCTGCGAGTAGCAGCCGGAGTAGCTCTCCTGCTCTGAGTCCAAGTACACAAAAAAGCCCAAGTGCTGCATGCCCTGCCCCTAACAAGCAGCAAAAGACCAGTCCACTGAATGACAGGTTTTTACCCAGCTTGGCTGTCAGAGGGGAAATACTCCCCCTGGCTGTACAAGACTGATCTTGGTAAGTTAGATACACTGCAGTGACAAAAGCTTCTCACTTTGTAGATAATTGTCATTAAAAGAAATGTTCCCATGTTTAGTTCAAGGTACATTTCAAATAATTGTTCAGTTGTTATGTTGACTGCTGTCATTAATGGAAACACATGAACACCATGATTCCTTGTGTTGTGTCAGTGTCCGTGTGCACTGGGCTTATTTACATGAGGTTTTCCTCAGTTTCAGGTCCAAACCCGCATTCTCAGATTACAGCTTCAGTTGTGTGTCCCCAATCTTGGATCTTGAAGTCCTCCATACATTGCCCTCCCCTCTCCTGTCTTAATTCATTTGCTTGGAGTCTCCAGTTGATAGGGTTTCAAGTAGGCCCTCATTTTCTCCTTTTTTAGGTAATGTGGTTAGTCTGTATCTTCCCAGCTCCATTCAGGAGGGAGTCTGTCACTCTGGCTCACTCAGGGATGAAGGCTCTGCGAGGTAGTGTGTGCTGTGCAGACAAGTCGATATTTGTATTACTGTCCTGGACGTGGCCACCTGGCCACCGCCACCTTTTGTTCTTCTCTTTCATAGTCTGCAACATGATCTACAGCTCCAAACTGTGCATGTGGACCCAAAGCTTTGTGTTTCCCAAATCTTAAAAACAGAGATTTTATTAGTCCCGATTATTTGCCATAATCTATAGGTTTGGCATTTATAACTGTCCAGATTTAATAAATTAACTACATTTTTATCAGGACCATGTGCTTTTGTCCCAATTCGATTGTAATGATTATGTGATTTTCTTTTACTTGTGAAAGAAAAACAAAAGTTGAATCATACACTTTTAGAGACAATATATCATGGGTCGTATTTCCACAAACAGTGCACTCTTTTTCAGCTTTGATCAGCTTGTCTTTGACTTCTGACATCACCTCAACATAGATTTGACTGATGGCTGCGTCTAAGAACAACGTCCTTGACAAAATAACGTACCACAGCTCCAGATTTTAAACTGTGTTTGGAAACCTGGGATTTTCCACCAGGCTATAGAGGTCTCTGCTGACAAAATGGGTGACTGACTCGTGATTCATTGCACTTTTTATGAACCATTTGGGATTTTGTTCAGTGTCCCATCAAGGATCTGTTTGGTAGCTTGTTGCTGGCTGTCATTTATATCGCTCTGTTTTTAGCTGATGCTGAGATGAGCGCTCATGTTGGTCATGTTACCAAAATATGACAGAGTTTGATACAGCTTTGGTCATGTCTAGCTCCGCTTTTCACCGAAGTTTAGAAAACTCAAAGCGTGTCTTACTCTGAAATTAAAGTTTAAATTTGCTGGTGCTCTGGGATTTGTGCTACCATTTAAAAACAACAACAAAAAAACCCCAAAAATACTGTGTATCGATTCCTGGGGGGATAATCGATTTTTAAATTGTCCTGTAAAAACATTACACAAATTACATTTTTTGTACCATCCATAATATATACTGTATAATGTTATCTAAAAGTATCCGTGTCAGTTCCCGAGTCTCTAGTGAAAAGGTGGACAGAGGAAAGTGAGTGAGTAATCAACCCATAGCTGAAAGACATCTCGCTAAACCCCTTGAGCAAGGTTGACGTGTATTGTATGTACTGTGAAGACAACAGTAGTGCTGCATTCCTATGACGCCTACAGCAGAGATGTTCCAAAATTCATCCCTGCAGATTTGAGTAGTCAGTCTCCTGTTGCGTCACTAAAGCCAGGATTACAGTCTCTGCTCAGTGAGTAAGTCAGGAACACAGGACAAACCGACAATATGACTAATAACTACAGGAGACATTCAACCTTAAAAAAGATTTCTTCAGTCAAAAACTACATCCTGTACCTGTCAAACAAAGATGGGAGACAGAATCATGGCTGGATTATATCTGAATATGATACATGGGAAATCCAGGCTAAAACTGAATTACCTGAAAGTCCTGAAAGGAGTTCTGTTAGAGGATCTAACATGTCTTTTGAAATAGATTAAAAGGGGTCATCAGGGGCCAGCTGACTGTGGGAGTCAAGTGTTTTTTTGTTTTTCATTTTTTCGTATTGCAAGAGATAGCTAAGTAAGTAATAAATCGATTGCTCTTGTTTCATTATTCCTTGAGCAAAATCACAGGAAAATTCTTAGCTCAGTATGAAGGTTTTCAAAATACTCTCGGATACTATTGAAAAATCCATGACACTGACCGGAAACGAGGTGTCAGTGGTATCAGTGCAGGTCCAAAATGGCTAATACAGAGTACAGTTTCCTTGAAATGTCACAAAACAGGTTTATTTTAAGGTTGATTTCACCAGCAATATTTTTTGTCGTACATTTCATGCAGTATCAAAAGCAGCTTTAACATACATTTTGATGCTTCCTGTCAGTGTCATTGTGCTCAGTTTATGCTAAGGCTTGGTGTTTTCTGATCAGCACAGGTGAATCAGTGTGTTCTGGCCTGACCATCATTAATCACTTCACATCAGTAGAGAGAAATGGAAATGTCCAGCATGAAGTCTCAACACATAACATGCTGCCAAGTCATCACGCTGGAATTCAAAATGATGTTAAGTTCCATCAGCGTTTCAGAGAGCTCAAGTGTTTGAGATCTTTGCCTTTGTAGTGGCAAACAGAGTGAGGGTGTCTTGAGGTGCTTAATATGCTGTAAATGAACACTAAGAGGAATCTTGTTTACATGCACACGCTCCAGTAATGCTGTTTCTCATCCCGGAGAGCAGAAAACTTGAGTCAGCGCATGGTTCCATGTCCTTGACCTCAGGGGCCTCTTTCTCCTGTCTGTGTACATTGATGCCTGTCATTCCTTCACACTCCTGTTTTGCAGTTTGTTCAGTTTGGGTGGGTAGCTGTGGTGCATTGAGCAAGTCAAACTTGAACTCACTCTGGGCCTTTCTGCCTGGTTGCATAGTTTAATTGGTATCAAAGCAGTGTGGCCCCATGTTGAGACAAGGGAGACCCACACAGAGCAGACCATTAGAGGGGCAATTATTACTGGAGTGTGGCTGTGTGCATCTGTTAACTGTCTATATGAATACAGATGAAAGTGTGCTGCTTTTTCATGTTCCAGTTTTTCTTGTTGCTTATTTAGGGCGAGGCAAAAAATCTTAAAAATCTTTAATTGCCATTTTTATATGTTAACCAATCAGTCTCCTAGAAACTCCAGGTTAAAATGCCTAAATTTGCTTTGAATTAAAAAGCCTGATCCAATTAGTTTTTTTCCCCTATTTTAATGACAAATGTATGTGGGTGACCTCTCATATAACCCTCTCTTTTAAGTTACGTTAACATCAAACATTAAGCATAGTTAAGGGCAGGCAACTCCGAGTGACAGCTGGCAGCTAGCTGTCTCACTGTGAATGACAGCCAGCGGAGCTCATTTACTTGGTGTTAGCAAGTGTAACCCCTCCGTGACGTTACCCATTGGTGTGTGAACCACCTGTTTTAAATCCTCAAGGATGGCTTTACGGGTGCAGCCTTGTTTTGTTTTTGGAAGATACATATTTTGACAAGTGGGAAGGATCAAGTGGTGGATCTGACTGAGACATGAGGACCTGCTAGCTAATCTGCACTCACATTTAACTCATATCTCTGTTTGTTGTGCTAAGCATTAGCATTAGCTCTATTGGCCCATTCTATCTTTACTGTGACCTAATTTGGCTATGTTCTATATATTCTATGATAATAACAAGGGCTCAAACAAATCCTGGCAGTTTTTAGCATGTTTTATCACATGATGCTGGAGTTTACTTCGGTTCATGCCATCTTTGTAATTTCTTACTTTTTTGAACTTATTGTTTTGTTTTTTGATTCACTCTCATTTATCATCAACAATCAAGTCTAATATGTTTTTCCTCTTCACAAAATCGCATATTCTTTGGATTTAACCCTTTCTGAGAAGCATTCAAGAGCCACCTGTGGTCTAACTACTCAAAGCGAAGGCTAAGTTGGCTGTAAATAAAAATGCTTTAGCCAAAAAGCAATTCATGCAGATCAATGCAAGTATAAAAAGCACATATAGTTTACATACGTAATGCCACATGTAAAAGCTAACTTTATGGGTAGTAATAAAGTACTTACTTTATATTATTGCAGCACATAACTCTGCATGCATGTTGTCTACATTAATAATGCATTCATGCATAATAATAATCACTTAGTTAAAGCTCCCATTACTCAAAGATTCTGGCTTTTCAACTGCTAACCAATGTAGAAGAATTTTTAATTAGCTAGTCATATAAAGCGTTTGTTTGATTTTACAAGTTAACGATTGACTGTTTTAGTGAAAAAGTACAAGCATCAGTTAACTATAGCCATCAGTCTTAAGCTTTCAGCTTGGTTAGATAGGGTTTTATGTAACACCATTCCCTCTCAGAGAATGTTTTTATTCAAGCTGATGTGTGAAAGTCTCTAAGCCACAGCTCTGAGACAGCCCAAGGGTACTGGAGGAGCCCGGGCACATTCCTCCCCTGGCTTTAAACTAGATACTTGGAGACTGATAGACCTTTCTCTGCCAGACAGACACTTTCAAGGACTGATAGCACTGCCCCAAGCTAGGGTTGGGGATTTCACCAGCATAAATTAGACCTGTAAGATTTTTGATGTAGCATGACACAGTGACAAAAAAAAAAAATTCTAGCTTTGAATGTTTGTGTTCTGTGTCTAAGTCCACATTTTTTCTAAGGCATTCTGATCGCCGCCTCTTAACCCCTTTCCCTGCCCACTATTATTTCCTGGATAGAAAATTACGGTCATATTCTTAATGTTTTCTTACTTAGATGTTTTGAAGTTTTTCACTTTGGTACTAAGAAGTCTGAGTACAAACAGATGTGATAAGGCCATCTCTCTATTGTGGAGGGGTTACTCAGCCAAGCTGGCAGTTCGAGTGGATATTTTGGTCAGTGTTTGTGCATCTAAATCTACCTCTAAATTAGACAATATGTTTTTCATGCCATAAATAATCTACTTTCCCCTCAGTTTCCCAAATATTCAGTGAATTCATCTCACCATTTTATGTCTTGTGTCATCATCCAGGCCTAGATGCAGAGCTGTACTATGTGCGAGACAGCGTGGTGAATCATTATGCTCTCTCCTTCACCTTGCCTGTGCCCAGTGAGACCAACAGTCTCCACTTCACATGGCATTCCAAGACAAAGGTAAAACCTCTGCACCTGGAAACCTTGATTCATCCCTGGAACGGTATAATGCGCCAACAACCGTTTGATCATCATTCTTTGTTTCTAGGTTGACTACCGGCTTGGCTTCCACATGGAGAACCCTGTTGCCATGAACCAACCACGGAGCAACATCTCCAGCCAGGGAGAGGTGCCCCATGTTCCCTCTGGTCTGTCAGATATCCTCCCTTTGTTCTCATTCACTCACAGATGAACCTAGCTTCTAGTCGTAAACCGTGCACACTTCTCTAACATTGATATTGATAAATAGTATGAGGGACTCAAAAATAAATGCTCAAAAGTTATAGTTGCAGTTTAATATCATTCCACTTATCTTATCCGATTGGTAGGCACTCTTGAACACCATGTACGTTTAGAAAGAAGTATATACAACATTTTAATAGCTTTGCAATTCTGGTAAACTCAGCAACTCTCACAACAATATTCTTTCAGCCTTCTGTTATAAATCTGTTAATTATGACCAGGCTTGTCTAACTTGTGTGTGTGTGTGTGTGTGTGTGTGTGTGTGTGTGTGTGGGTGTGTGTGTGCGTGTGCGTGTGCGCGTGCGTGTGTGTGTGTAGTCTTCAGAGTGGACCTCTTTTGTTCCGGAAAGGTAGATGGAGAGGCTGTTTTAACAGTGCAGCTCAATCTGACCATCCATGCCAACAATTACACAGTGCTCAATTTCAAGAGGAGGAAAATGTGCTATAAAAGTATGTATCATAATGGTCAGTACAAGGAAACATTGTGAGTGTCTTCCTCAGTGTCTTTTCTCTCAGTATCACTATTCATCCATCTGTAGAGTTTATTTAATGGCAGACAATCAGACATGTAGCAGCAAAAGCACAGGTGTGATCACTCATCAGTAAAGATGACCCTGCCTGCTGGCTTGCTGGGACATTTCAATGAAACACAGCCATCTTTAATGTCATTATTCACACCTGTGCTTTTCCCACTGTGAATACTATTAATGATATTAATACTACTATGATATTCAGGCCTTTTCCACAGTATGAATAGTTTCTCCCTCAACATCACAGCTATGTCCAGTACCAGAGAAGAGCATCAAAATATCCATTTTCAGTGACCAAAATGACGGTTTGTGTGTGGACGAGAGGTTCAAATGTACAGTAAATGTTCATTTTGAAAATGATCTGTGTGGTATGGAAATGGCCTTAGATTACTTTTTCAAAAAGCATTTTACACAGAACACAAAGTTTTAAGAAAATTTGTGACAGAGATATAGGTTTTTGCATTCTGTATTCAGTTCTGTACTATTTTTCTAACTCCCTGAAGATAATTACATGGGGCCAGGAGCTTTGTCACCATACGCCCCAAGGAAATGTTGTTTCCAACTTATTTTGAGACAAATTAGCAGCCATAAAAGCTCCTTTGTATGCCTGAATTGTGTACTGAGCAATCGTATCCATCAACATCTCTGCACTGGCAACAACCGTGGCATTATGTCTTCTGTCCCGTTCTCATAAACATGTTACCTCAGGAACACAAGAATGGGATTTATGTTGTATCTGATACAAAGTTCAAATTTCTTTAAGAAATAACTGATTATTGATCAATAGTCACTGTGACCTCCCAATACATAATTTTATCCTTCATTCTCTTGATAATGACAACATTTCCCACACATGGCAAATGGGATTAAATGGTGAATTGATGATGAATTGATATCAATATTTCTGGCCATTTTTCAAAATCATAACTCAGAAACAAACAATGGGCTGATTGTGAATGTACTTCACTTTTTACTAATCTTTGTTGCTCTCTGTGAAATTGTGCTGACCGTATCGATGTCCTGAGCTGCCGAGTCGAACGTGTGCATGTGGCACACAACCACGAGGCTGTAATTCTAGTTTTTCTTGGATTGTACCTGTAGTGTTCTGGCAGAAGAAAAACATGATATATTTTTGCTGTTTTGTAATCATGTCCTGAGCGAAACAACTTGTCTATATTTTTAACTACTGGACCTTTTCAAGGATCCAAGAAGCCTTTTCAGTTTAATTTTTCATTTTCAGTTTTTGTCTGACGAAGAGCCCTTTCAGTGAAGAATTATGGGTGTTGTTTGGCAAAACACAAGCTTTGTTTATACTATTTGTTTAATAGGATTAGGGACTAATACTTGCCTTCATGGGAAGTTTGTTAAATGGTATTGACATTGACAACTGAAACAACAGTTGTTAATCACTCATCTTTTGTAATATATGCTATTCTCTAATATGAGAAAGATGTGACACTTGATTTATTATTTTGTGCTGAACAAAGAAGCAAAAACAATTTTCATCACTACTTTAAAGGAGGACATTTTGCAATCTCATGGTTTTAATTTCCTCTGAGGCTTCAGCATCTTTATTTTCAACATCAATTAAAACATCTCAGACAAGAGCGTTTTTCCTTCATCCTGCAGCCACATTTACAGTGTTGTTGAATGCAAAAATGACATCTCTGTCACCCTTCTGGTTTATTTTGTCTCTGTGTACATCCCTATTTCCATCTTTATTTAAATGCATGAGCTGCTTTTTTCCCCTCTGTTTTAGCTGACACAAGAGTTGATTTAATTGTCTTCTTCTATCAACAGGAATAGATTCTGACCCGAAGATCCCCATTCACCTCAACAATAAGAGTCTTCCACGGTCTGACTGTAAGTTCTCTAATCTCCACATCTTGCTTTACTTGTCCCTGTTAAGCAAATCCATATATTATCCGTTATAGGCAGCATTAGCCTGATAAGATGAATGCTGACTTGGTACTGACACGTCTGTCTTATAGCTGGGTGCATTAGTCAGACTTTTCATAGCCAAAGCAGATGATTTGAAAAGCCCAAAGGGAAGGATTTCGTCTTCTTTAAAGTGCACTCTGTCGGCCCCCACCCCTCGGAGTGGTTTTCTTGTCCAGCAGGATTTATGTAAACTCTTTGTGAGCCGGAGGGCCCCAGTAACAAAGTGCCATTAGTAAGTTGTCTCCCTTCTGCTTGGTTAAGCCCAAGGAACCTTAAGCCCTCAGAGGCTTTTAGAGAGGCGAGGAGACAAGGTCCCAGCCTCTGCTATCCCAGCCCTCCATTAACCCAAAGTGGAGCCTTCATGCACATATTCCTCTCTCACTCATGTCTTAATGTCAGTCCTCATAGTTTGGCTGATTCTTCAAATACTGTTGAAGCTTTTATTAGGATGGTAGTTTGTGTGTAATTCTGGTCCAGTTTCTTCTTTGGTGTGTCTTGATTGTTAATGAGTGGCCTGTGTTTACCAGTTGATACAGTGACCACGCCCACCACCTCCACCCAGGTGTTCTACATAAGCGTGAGTGTGTGCTGCATTGTCATCTTCCTCGTGGCCATCATCCTGGCCATCATGCACCTGCATAGCATGAAGAGAGTGGAGATGGAGGACAGGTTTGTATATTCAGTCTGACCAGAGTCATGTCTTCATTGTAATATCGAGCACACAGCACAACAGGTTTACAGCCTTGTGTCAAATAGTAGTAGGTCACTGACGTGGAGCTGATTTTATCAAAGTGAAACCTGAAATTTAGCTCTCCTGTTGTTCACCTCCTATAATCTCCCCTCCAGATGGCTGTTGGCAGCTACGCAGGTTATCAGATATTGAAGTCAAATGTGGTCAGCATAACAACCTCTTGACACTGCTTTGATAAAGTTAGACATTAGAATAGTAGTAGATTTTGAAATATGCAATGATAGCGTTGTTACATGTCATGTAAATCGATGTACGTGATATATCACTGTATTTAGTTTCTGTAATATTTTGCCAAAATATTTTTTTGATTTAATAACCATCATATTTATCTAGACAAGAATATTTAGTTGGTCTGTCAGTTTTCTTTTCATGCCTCCATGCCAGCACAGAGGCATTTCGTTTATGGATTGTTCATCTGTCTTTTCATCCAATTCTTGCGAACACAATATCTGAGGAATGCCCTGAGCGAAATTCTTCAAAGATAGCACAAACATTGACTTTGACTCAAGGATGAGCTAATTTTATGTCGGTAAGACCTCACTTTTGTGTTGTCATGATACTGGAATTTCTAACTCAGATAAGATCCATCAAAAAATATAAAGGCCTTGAGATTTAGATTTTTATTAAGATATAATCAAAAAGGCCATAACATTACAAAATGTAACTTTTATTAGCTATTAGATCACAAAAGCTTTTGTAAACTATTTACAATGTTATTTACTAGATTTGAGGGGTATTAGCTTAGTGTTAGCTTTAAGAATCCGGTTGGTGTTGAGTCAACTGGTCGTGGAAGCTCTGCTTTTCTTATTCACGCAATAAAAACAAAATGTTGGAAACCGCTGTTGAACAAAGAGAAGACAGAAGACAAAATGGCTGCACAATTTCTGAGGAGGACAACAAGCAGAGAGGAGAGAGCTGCTCTCAGACAGCACGTTCACACAGTTGCTATTGGTGTCTTTATACTGTGGAAAATGATTAAATCTATTAAAATGTTAAGAATCAATATGAATTGGAAAATTTATATATTTGATCACTACACAAGACACTAAGAATGCACCACTATGAAAATTCTGGGAGGATACACTAAAGACAACCATTTGGTCGATAACTGTTACAAATATTGATACCCTTTTCTGTCAAGGAAATAAAGAAATCACTATTAGAAAAAATGAACGTAACTGACATTTTTAAGCTTCACTCCTGCTAGTCTTCAGTATTGGTTCCTTAGGTTTTCTATGTTGAACACCCACACTGGCAGAATTTGTTTTTTTAGGAGACTGTCATTGGTGATGTCTTTGATTGAAAGCAGAACTCCTTAGCCATGATGCTGATGCTTATTTCAGTCAGCATGTGTGTCTTAGTACATAGAAACACCACGTGGACACATAAACAACGTCAAAAATAGGATTTTAATCAGGCGCGTTTTTTAAAGCCGCAGCCAGATGTATGACAGCAGCTGTGGCCATTGCAAAATTAATTAATTTATTAATTATCAGCCGCTGGTATCACTCAATGCCACTCTATTTGCAGATGCACTGATACCAGTCAACCCTAACCGATTCTGATATAGAGCTGATACCCACCCACTGAATTTTTTTTGTATTTAGTCTGAAATGAGTTTGTAGTTTGGAAGAACTTTATGGACAAATTTAGTAATTTATTTCCATGTTGCTGCTCCTGGATAACTAGTCTGTGTTGTGTATCTGTCCTCCAGTGTGAGTGACAGTGGAAGCTCGCAGGGCCTGTCTCAGCCGTCCACCCAGACCACACAGTACCTGAGGGCCGACACTCCAAACAACGCTGCCTCTGTCACCAGTAAGATTTTCACTTTCCCATCTTCAATTCATGTTTTCACACCTCAAACACGGTCACTCTCACAGGTTGGCACCTCAAATCTGTCTGAGATGGTTGTTTTTGTCCCTCTCTTCTCACAATGGCAATCGACAGACTTGCATGCTTTTCCAAATGCAATAACTGACTGAGAACGAGCTAACGAGTATCATAAGACTGTAGTGAGGTGCAGAGTTCCTGCACTGATGATGCCTTCCTGTCTGTCCCTTGTGACCTGTTACCTTCTGAGCAGTGTGTGTGCTCATGGTGAGGTAAATGTTCAGTTTGCTGTGTACAATCAGTCTTTTATATTGGATCTGACAGAGAATGATTGGCTCTAAATTGAGGTAAATGACATGGCAAATACACACATACAGTAACAAAGTGATTTGCTCAACCCAAATTGTATTAAAGATAACTCACTTTTGACATTCTTACCAGTGTGATGTGAATATTTGGCACATTTCCTCCAGTAAACTTCTCTGGTAAATCTCAGTTGGTGATGTCAGGTGGCAGGCTGGTAGCTTCATGAATAAATCTGTATTTTAAAAGTTTTAAAGTGGAAATAATCTCACTATAAAAGATGGTTTCATGTAAAGTTGTCCTTTTAAAGAAAAACAAAACAGTTTTATAAAGGGAGATTAAGAGTTTCCGTGGTAAAGCATCACTGTGGTTATCACAGCAGCCCTATATTTTATGGGACATGATGTTTTGTCTAAAGTTGCTGTCATAGTCAGCGGCTCTGTTTCTTCTTTCACCCGAATTTAACCTTTTTTGTGTACGAGTGCATCTCCAAAAATTTGTACATCATGATTTTTCATCAGTTATTTAAGAAAGTGAGCACTAATACAGTGTAATACAGGGTATTCTGCTCTCATTAGACATAAACCAGAACATCTCAAGCATTTATGCTATTTCTATCCCAATAATGTCGACCCACAGCATAGATAATTAAAAAAACATCTGAAAATATTAGAATATTTCACTGTAACTGTATAAACCATAATTATCACAATAAAAGCAAAAAAAAAAAAAAAAAAAGGCCCTACACTTTACTCTACTGTACATGCAGTGAATATGAACACATGAAAGTTAAACTAGCTAAAAAGTAAACTTTTCAAAGATGTTTTAATATTTGGAAATGTACCAGTACTTAATCATTATATACCCTTTATTAATTGCATATTAGAATCCACTCATAGGCAACAGGTTACTTGTCTGCATTGTTTCTGGTCTGTAAGCTTATTTAATTCCCTCCTGTTTGTAACTTCATATTTAAATGAAACTTTAGGGGCAGTGCACAGTTCGTTGCTCTCCTGCGAAGAGTTAGTTTAGAAGATAAATACCACCACAGATGTATCTCCAGTTGGTTAGCTTAGTATAAAGACTAGAGACTGGATTAGCATGAGCATCAGCAAGTTATTTAAAAAACAATACAAAAAAAGCTATTTCTCTGCACACAGAATTGACTTTTTGGAGTCTCCAGAGGCCAGCAGTCCTCTGCCACTGAACTGGAAAATAATCATGAGCCATCCTTCTACCCCCACATCATCAATGTGTTTCTAGTAGAAACAATAATCAAATGGTGATGTCACTTATGGTAAGGAGCGGCATTTTCCATCCTGTAAGAACCGAAAATGCACATTAAAGCCGAGTAACTTTAAAAAGAAAACATCGTGCTATTGGCACAAGAGTTTTTCCAAATTTTGTGATTATATAAGGAATGGCATGGCTTACAGGATGAAATATCTTTGGAAAGAATTAAAAGTTTAACTGTGGGCACCACATGGATAAATAGATCTCAGTGAAACATTGATACCAGTGGTTCAGCAACCACTGCAAAAGCTCACCAGCTGTTTTTTTGCTGCCAATTGTACAACCCTTCATTGCCCTCTTGTGGATACAACCTGCAACACGCCTCCTGTGCATATTGATTCACACACTCCTTTTGCTCACTTGGATTATTCACACCACCAACCTCAACGCATGCCTCATTGGATTAGCGTTTTTTTGTTGAGCTGAAAGGTTACGTTTGCAGCATTCATTCATTCATTCGGGTTGTAGTGTACTGTGAGCGAGCTTCCCCTTGAATCACTTCTTTCTCACTGTCTCTCACCCTCCACTCCCTCCTCTTGTCACCAGACAATCACCCTGGTTCTGCACCCATTCTCCAGCTTGCCGCCTCCTCCTTCCCAAACGTTGGTGCTCCCCCACATGAAACCAAAAGTAAGTTCCAGAGGCGGCTTAGAACTGTAATTCTGTTCTGTCGTCCTGTTAATACGTACACTTGAGCCATGGTTTGTCTATATGTTTCTGTACCTGGACCAACGTTTGGATACATGCTGTCTGTGGTTGTCCATCATGTCCTGCCTCTAGTTGAAGCATTTTAAACAGTATAGTGAAAGTTCATCTTACAGAAATTCATTAATAGTAAGACTCTCTCAAGGAGGCTCTTCAAGCTCTAAAATTCTGTCCTATGCATCTTACTTACCTTATAAAAATGTTGTCTTAATACAATATGTGTTTGCCATAAAACAAACAAAGGCGCCACTGTTTAATGCTGCAACAATATTTTGTAAAATAGTAAGTCAATTAGCAGAAAATTGGCAGCAATTCTAAAAAATGGATGGAAAATAAATACAATAATTGCAGTGCTGATGTATAATATTTTCTTCTCCAGTTGAAATTAAGTGCTAATCTTAGTTTTACCTCCAGGGGGCAGCATTGAGTTGTGTCTCGTTGGTGCTGTACTTAATGAACACAAGAAGAGGCTGTTTTCTGCTGAAGTCTCACTGAATTGTCAGTATTTTATGGAGTTTGTTGGTTTTCCATTCATCCTCAGGCTTATCTTAAGTCTGTCTGAGCCACTGACCACAGAATAGCCTGGCACCTCTTAATGAGTGACAGGAGGTTACGGTCTTTCATCAGTGACATGTTGTGTACACACCAAGTGTGTTGAAATAAATGAATTGAGTTTATACTGTTTATGCCTCTGTGTTCAGACTCTGTGAGGAACTTTGTGTGTTCAGAACTCTCCCCCGCCTCAGTGAGTACACAGGGAGGTTATGTAACGGATTGCTGCAATACAGGACTTTGCATGAAGCTGTTACGATGCAACATGTGCAGGGTGCTGCTGAACATGGCTTGATGAATCTGTTCCTAGTAACTGAGAATTCCCTGAATTCAGAATTCAGGTTCTTAGTATTTGAAAAGGAACTTTTGGATGAATAAGAAATCTGTGACAATGATGGTAAGCCGAAGTCCCCCAGGTGGTTTACTGGTGTCATTCAGTGTCAAAAGACTTGTCAGTTCCTTAAAGTGCTCTTTGGACCTTTTGATCATTTGGGACTTCAAGTCTGTTCTTCCCCATTCTCACAGGTTACCCATCTCTGCGCATAGAGAAGAATGACCTGAGGAGTGTTACTCTGCTGGAGGCCAAAGCTAAAGTGAAAGACATCGCCATCTCAAGGGAGAGGGTCACACTGCGGGACGTCTTGCATGAAGGTACTTGTCTGCTGCTTCCTCTTCTCTCTTTTTCCTCAAATGTGTAAACATGAAGTCAGGAATTTTTTTTAATTTTAATATCTGATATTGGAACTTTTTTACTCCCCAATATCAGTAATGTCTCTACAAAGTCGAGCTCTACATATATATTGATATAATTATTTAACACGATTACTTATCGGCTTTTGAAACAAAGTTGCTGTTTTGAAATCGAATTCTCTTTCTAACAAGAGAATTCCTTGAACATAAATAATCCTTAAAACTTTCCAATTGGATTCCCCTAAAGATGTGAAATCAATAAATATATAAATACCCACTCAAATATAAAGAAAAATGTAAAATTATAAACACTTGGTGTGGAGGAGGTTGTGTTTTTTCTGTTTCTTTATTATTGTATCATTGGTCACCTTGCATTGAAGTTTCAGATGATTCAACAAATTGGTGGTGTTGTGGTGCTGACACCTGTGTTCTCACACAACAGAATTTGTCTTATCTGCTTTGATGACCAGATGATTCAACAAATTGGTGGTGTTGTGGTGCTGACACCTTCCTACAGAAAACCAGTGTTCTCACACAACAGAATTTGTCTTATCTGCTTTGATGATCAAACGTTCTTAAGTCTCGGATGTCAGTGTAGCTGCTTTGAATTGTTTTCTGCTTGCTTCTGTATTATCTCTAAAATAATGTGGCAACCTCCAAGTACATGTGGTATTGATATCAGCAGCCATCATGATGGGCGAGTCCTCTCATCGTCCTCCTCCTTCTCCTCCACACTTTACTCAGGCTCAACCCCGTCATTTAAACAAACACATATTTCCACTCAAGACTTGTCTGGCACAGAATGTATTCTCTTGCCACATATTTGAAAGGGCAACTCTGAGCAATGTCTGGACGTGATTCGTGAGAGAAAAGACATGTACCTACTGACTGATCTTAGAAGATTTATATTTTCCAAACATTCACTTCCAGCTATCAAGCAAGCATTTGGATATAGTTATATTGTGACATGGCAGCGGTTGTCTTCTGCTGCCTTTAAAGGCTGCATTACAATAGCAGTATATAATATTTTTTGTACCCCTTATATTATTGGCCGTGACCCACTTCAGTCATTAAATCTACATTATTGATGTTTATTTAACAATAAAACATGTTAATAATTTGTCAAAGTGCCAGCTGTCACACCCAAAACATTGTTGGAGTATCGATGTCGATAAGGTATATGGAGAAACATATTGAGTTATTTCATTAAGTTGCCCAGAAGTAACATTTATGTGGAGCTTTTGAGTAGAAATATTGTGATACTTACTACACTATACTTAATATACTGTAAATTGTAGACAAAGTTTCAGAGGAACATGATTTAGGCTATGATCATTTTGTTTCTTTCCCTTTTCTTTCTCTCTTTATATTTTCTTCTGTAAATCCTGGAATTAAACAAGCAGCAGTATAAATGAAATGAATCACTGTCCCACAAACATATGATTTAAAGATCTAATGAAAATAAAATTAATGATAGCTTTACCTTATTCCCACACCTGAACATTGTATTAGAAATGATTTAATGGACAGTCAGAATAATAATAGTCATGTATAAAATTGCCTTATTGTGGCAGAGTGACGCTCAAAATCTTTAATTATCTTTACAGAACCAAATTACTTTTACATGAATTTGGTTGATACTGTCCTCATTAGTAATTGAATAGTGTTTAATCATATGTTGTGTTAAGACAATTAGTCAGCAGTTTAGTTGAAACAAGCTCCATTTTTGTTTTCAGTAGCTGGATGCTAGCTTGCAAGGTGAGACATGAGGGTTTTTTGTGCAGATATTACATATTGCCTCAAAATTAGCTGACTCTTTTTTTTAATTTCATTCATTTGGCTGAAAGCAGGTTACATATTGTGACTCTTGCTCTACGAGCATAGACAGAGTTATACCACCTTAACGTCAAAATTGGCACGCACACGTGGGTTTTATAACCATGGGTCGACCCGGCTACGTTCACCAAACCACTGTGGACAAGACATCTTTTACTTTAGTCTATTTTCCAAACTGAGCGCCAGCTGAGTGACTTTTGAGCTCTACTTAGACGGGTAGACTTTGTTCCTCACTATTTACCTACCACCGCCAACATCATGAATACACATCATGGCATCGCGCATCAAAAATCAGAATGTACACCTGCGACTAACGCTCACATCACAGCCAAATCATTTTGTAGTCCAACGGCAGTCCTGTAATAACTAGTTATTTTCAATTTTGAATATTAATGAATATTGTTGTGTCGAAATCTCATCCTCACCATAAAATAGATTTTTATCTCTCTCAAGATTTTTTTTTTTTTTTTTTTTTTTTTTTTTTTTTTTTTTTTTTTTTTTAACTCTGAAACCTATAAGGAGTTATGTATTTGTGTGATATATAAACCTGGGAGGATGGATTCAGCTTTTTCCTTTTAACGTATGAGCACACTTCATCAGATTAACATCAGTGAAAACTTGTTATGCACCTAAAACGGCAAAGGTTGCGATTTCTATTGCTGCGGCATTACATATTGACAGAGAGCTTCAGAAACCTGTGGTTTTAAATCTGACTTTGGCTGTGTGTCAGAGATGAACACAACTATTTGGGCGTCATCAGTCTTCCTCAAATCAGACACTGAACACTCTTGCATAATGGAATTGAAGAAGACTGTACTTTATTTCCTGGAGATCTGCCCCCTCTGGGGTTGAGTGTGGATGATGTAGCAATTACCCAAGGGCGTCTAAAATACAGAGGAAGAGGAAATTCTGTCTCTAAATTCCTCTGAGAGGATGATTTCAAGTTTGTGTTTATCATTTTTAGCCTTGTTTAACCTCTTTCCGTCCAACTGTTACAAAGCAGTAACTGAGCTGAAAGCTGTGACTAAACTCGTCTTTACTAGTGACCGAAGTACATCAAAAACTAGCGATGAGTTGGCAATGACTCTTGTCATGTTCCATTTAGGGTGCGTGAATTCCGACGATACCCTGACTTTCCATCTAGCACCAGCAGCAGGTCAAAGTCGACTTTAATTTATAACTAATTCCACCCAAAGTATCCTTAGATGAGTTTACAAGCAAATATTGACATACTAATAAAACAAAAAAGATGGTAAACATCGGAAAAGCTCTGTGATATACAATAACTAACTTATCAAAATTAAAATAGTTATTGAATAAAGATAAACATGATCAAACCTTTTATAATTTTTCTCTCTCAATAATGAGTCAAAATCCCAGCAATATATTAATTACACTAGAGGAGGAAATGTGCAACCAACCAAGAATGCAGATAATTGCAATATTTGGGTACTACAACAGCATTTTATTGACATGCTTTTTTAATGTATTTTTATACGTCGTCTGTGGTGTGCCGGACTGTTTTATGAACTGTTATGTACAGAATGTTGCACTGCTTTTGGGCTGGTGAGAAATGGCATCTCTTTTTTTCTTACATATGCACATATTAAAGGAAATGAAAACTAACAATGAATCTTGAATCTTTGACAGAAAATACTAGATATTAGTGTCTTAAAAAGAATGTGAGCTGATCATTTTTTCACCCACCAAACCTTGTTGTTTAAGCGTGGACTGTTCAGGACCGACATCAACAAATGTTTAGGCTCTGATGTACAGTGCTAAAGCTTGTGATGTAATTAAATTACTGGTCTTGGGTCACTTTATGTAAGGCAGGTTACACACCCTAAGATAGTCGGCTTAATTTCGGACCTGATTTCCGCTTTCTGACCAAAGTCAGCAAAAGTCGTGATTAGCTGATGGTTCTAAAGATTGTTTTTATCCTTTGGTCTGAGGTGTGTTAATAGTGATTTTACCATCCCCAGCCTGCTCGGAAGACAATCGGGGCTGCTCTGATTGGGAAATGATCAATAATATACGTGTTCAATATTATGATGAGAAATCACATGGTGTGGGGGAAACACAGAGGACAGCCCAGCAGGCACTTGGATCGTGGATTGTCACTTGGAATGATGGCCGATCAGGAAGCACGTTTACTGAAGAAGAAAGCACAACAAACAGCCACGATTGTACTTTGTAAGGGCGTGTTGTCTTCAAACAGTCGATACAGAGATATGATGAATACATTCTTGAGCTATGTCGCTTTATCTCGAACTCCTAGTGTTTTTTGTTTTTATTGTCAAATCTATCTTGATGTGAATATTGATAGTAGGTGATGTAACATTGGTTTTAAGGTTAAGAGTGCTGGCACTATGTCATTAAGATGCTCTGCCAATATTTGATTGTGACACACTTGCAGATATCTGCACTTGTGTATTGTCTGATCTCCAGACTTCAACTGATGTATGTGGTGGCATGCCTGTGCAGATACATCAGATTCTGCAAATTCAAAATGAATTTCAAACACACGAGAGTCTGAGACAGATGCCGCACTGAGAGGCCTCAGAGGTTTTTGAACTCTGGAGAGACTGTGGAACTTTTGGAAGTCTACAGGTCCAGACAGGCTGTGATGGTAGGAGAGGGAGGGAGATACTTACACACTAACCCTGTTGCTGAAACACAAGACGCTGGTAGCCTCGGGGCTAAGATTTTTTATCCAAGTGTATCTTGATGCTTTGTCTTCATCCGTGGCATTTTACCTGTGGCGTTGAAGTGACAGTCTGTCCAAAAGAGGTGATGAAATTGCTGACATTGCCTTACCACACTGTACGTGTTTCAGAATCATTTTCTGTGATGAAAGGTCCTCTGAGCTCTCTTGAACATCTCCTTTTGGCTTTGTCCTCCCTGACGAGAGAAGGGCCTAATTGCATTAAGCGACAAAGCATTTTAAACAGAAACCTGTCCATCTCAGTCAGCCAAGCACTGCAGCCTCTGAGTGAGGTGATGTTTGGATGTTTCGTGTGATGCCACTGGCTGTGCCTCCCCTGCCCTTTTTTGCACGTAAAACCCCATGTTTTGTCTTTGACAGGAACATTTGGCCGCATCTTCCACGGCGTGCTGGTGGATGAAAAGGACCCCAGTAAGGAAAAGCAGGTCTTTGTAAAGACAGTGAAAGGTATGCAATCCATCTCTGCATATAATCCTCATCTGTCAAAAGTGAACAAATTGTCAAGTTTCCCTCGCTTACATCGGCTTACATCAACGGGCAGCTGATTGCTTTGCTTAAAAAGAATATAAAAAAAAAACAACAATAGACCGATCGTTGTACTACAGCTAAACAGTTCATTTTTACTTCCGCCAATGAGTGAAGGTTATGTTTTTGCAGGCACGCTTTCAGTAGTATATTTTTTTATTTTTTTTGTGAACAGGATAACTTAAAAAGTTCAAAACCAATTTTGACAAAATTTTCAGGAGAGTTGGGAAGTCAGCCCAAGAGCAATTGATTAGATTTTGGTGGTGATCCAGATCATCACCTGCATCAAGGATTTTTACAAGATAGTTGTTATTTTAAGTCACTACTGTGAGGTAGCTAATAAGGCTACAGACTTGTGACAATCATTAATTTGAAGTAGCCTATTGACACATTGTGAGTAAAATTTGCAGGTCTACTGGCTTGTGGGAGTGGATTTTTTGGCCTTGGCAGTCTGCACTAACCGAGTGCTTTCTAGTTCTATTATACGTTTTACTCAGTGAACTCCACTGCTTGTTAACAAATACGTTCTTCAGCTGTTGGCAATAAATAGTTTTAATGAATCAAACAGATTTGACAGTTAATGAAGTGTCTGTCTTACTCATGCTCTTATGTTCGCATGCCAGTAAAAGGACTCGTTTGCGTGGGACTGTCAGGTTCTTTGTTTGCAGCATGTGTCAGCGTTCTGTGCCAGCTGCCTTCTGACCTCTCCATTCTCTCGTGTTTACTCAGGGAGGGGTGGATATCACTCAGTGAACAATATCCTCATGCCAGTCTTGGTGTTTTTAAAATCTGCACTTCCTCCTCTTTGTGCCTTTGGGAAGGGAAGATTACTGCTTCCC
The DNA here is from genome assembly GCA_001698575.1 of Mola mola. Taxonomy (NCBI): domain Eukaryota; kingdom Metazoa; phylum Chordata; class Actinopteri; order Tetraodontiformes; family Molidae; genus Mola; species Mola mola. The sequence continues at coordinate 20,668,497 of KV751319.1, read as the reverse complement.
ATAAGGCCACCAGATGATGGCAAACCTGCGTGCACAGATTAAACACTGGACCTCAGTGAGCTCAGCATAAGTCCATTCTCCTCATTCCCTTGCAGAGGAAACTGTGCAGGGAAACTAATACAGATCAAACATAACACAGAGTCTCAGCGTACAGAAACCATATCCTTAACCTTTCAACTTCATTCCTGCAAAGGTCACTCTGCTACTCTTTTCTATTTTTTTCTCCATATGTTGTTTGTGATCGAATTGTTCAGATCATGCGTCTGAGGTACAGGTGACCATGATGTTGACTGAAAGTTGCAAGCTTCGTGGACTTCATCATAGGTGAGTGGAATTGAACCCAAGCACACACTTGTTTAAAAAAATCTAATTATGAAAGATAAAATTTTAAAAGAATATAAAAACAAAATACCACATTGTTCTAACATGGAATATTTCACTTACCTCCATATAATCAACTGTACCATTGTTACGAACACATGTTCGCCTCTGTATTGTCAACAGTTTCCTCCTAACCCACCTCTGTATTTTAACATTTACAGTTAGACAAATGAAACCACATCGCTTTCACGCATAGCGCACACTGATGCAAAGACTACGAAGGGAGCATGTAATATGCATGTCATTTTAACCTGCCCTGGAGCATCTTTAATAACATGAGAATTTGATATGTAAAGAAATGTCTGCAGTTTAGATGGCAGGACTTTAAGGGCACTTTCTTTATGTGGAAAAGATTGTCATCATGATGATCCTCTTCCTCTTTTTTTTCTTCTGAGGTCAGCTAAAAGATTTGATGTCACTTCCTCTTCCATAGTTTGGTAACGTTTGGATGAGTGTCGCCAACTTGTACATAAATCTTCCCAGAAGTTCTCTGACTTACAGGAACACCTGTGCTCTTGTTCATAAACAGTACATATGCTTTAAGCTGGTTTCTCTCTCCCACATCAGAAACCTGCTACCCATAAGCCATGTGTGCACAGAAGATGGAGAGAAGCCCATGGTGCTGCTGCCTTTCATGGCTTGGGGAAACCTCAAGTTGTTCCTGCGGCAGTGCAAGCTAGCCGAGGCCAACAACCCACAGGTGAGGCATACAATTGGTGGAGCTGTGCGGGATCAGTCACTGAATAATCATCAAGATAAACGGTTCAGTGCATGTTGTGTAATGTTTTAGATTGAGACAGTTATTATTATGCTGTCAAAGAAATCCCCGAAATTGGAATAAATGTCTTATTTTCTGAGAGTGGGGCCTGAAGGAAGCTTTTGTGTGCAGAAATCAACACCTCCGCTAAGTACTGTTTACGCTGTTTAAGTTTATATAGTCGCTGTACTCAGGGCAAAGGTTTTATTCACCACGTAGAGACAATCAAGCTTTTGTATGGGTTAACCTCAGGGAGTCTGTCATATCCTTGGCAAAACCACAGCACATAGCCAAGCAACAAATCAATCAGCCCCAAAGAACAGACGTAACAAACACACTGCAGTCACAAGATGAAGCTTGTTGTCCATTTGTACTAACTGCAACGCAAGGTTTCAGCACCTCTCCTCTCAGTCGTCTCATTAGGTAGTTGTAGAAGACAAAGGCACAGTCATTAAGTCGTGCTGTTGCAATAAACATGGAGCTATAAATCAGGTGAGTTTGAGTACAGGCCAGATGAAGCACTGAGGAAACACAATACTAAAGTGTGGCCTTCTTCTGAAAACAAACATCTGGTTTGGAAGGTAGAATCACAGAAGTGTCAATGGTGTCAAGTTTTCATGCCTCCATACCGGTGACGGCTGTCTGTCTGAACACATTCACTCGGACTTTCAGATGACCTCATTAGATTCTGGTCACCTGAGGTCCAAAGTCAAAGGAATGCTTTTAGGGGATTTCTGCAAGCATCCACCTGGAGGAGGATGAACTGCTGGTAGTCATAGATCAAAGGTCATTGTGACCTAACCTATTAAGTACATTTTTTTTGTCATAATTAGAGAAGTCAAATGCTTGTTGTGACACATTTTCCTACAGCTGACTGCGTAGATCTTCTCCGCTGCAGGGTTGAACATGTTTCACAACTCAGAGCTTCTTTGCAGCAAAATCTATATTTGACAAGCTGTAGTTCAGCAAAAGATTTTATAGATGATAAGCTTCAGGTAATGATCATTTCATCATGTGACCAAGCTCTCTGTCAGCCCTTACATATGTCGCTGTCTGATGAAAAACACGTATCTCCAAAACTTTATTTTTTTTCAGGTGCATTAAGCTGAAAAAATGTTTAAGAAACTGAAACTGTTTTTCTCATGAACTGTCTTACAGAATAAACCAAAAACAGTATAATTGCATGTATATAAAACCTGAAATGAAATGTTTTCACAGTCATCACTGTCAGGTTTTATATTTTAAATAGACTTGCGTTAACAATGCGCTCCAATGATGATAAGTTATTTACGAGTCTCCTGTTTATGTTTATGAATTTCAACACAGATCATTACCATTATCATTTGAAGATTTGGAATCATTTTTGAAAAGGTCTTTTATTTTTGTTTTATAGACAGGAAAAATATCTGTTAAAGACAGGATCTGTACATACGTAATCAAGGCCTTAAAGACCCCTTTATCTCTGTTCAGTAGTTGCCAAGACTTGTTTTCCTGTTGTGACATGAATTAATTCAAGTTATATCATGTTGTTTCACTGTGAGATAAGATTAAACAGCTCAGACATTTCCTGAGTGTGTCTGAGCCAGTACTGTGCAGCCCATCGGACACAGAGACATTACTATTTACAGTTGTGCTACTTCAGGAGCCTTTTAACTAGGTGTCGTTTCACCTATAACGGATGTTTGTACACATGGAAGCAGCCGCCTCACTTTTTTTTACTGGTCCTTTCTCTACACGGTGTGCCAGGCATTTCTCAGACACACCTGCTGACTAAGCCATTGTCTCCGAGCCTTTCAAGAGCCTCAAAAACAAAACAAACATCTCTCTTTAATGTCAGAGTTTGGCTCAAACCTCTCAACGTGGGACTTTGGGGGAGCCATGTGGCCTGGATTGTTTTCCCATGAGAGATGATGATTTAATTTTACATATAATAGGAGGAAATTTTATTCACTTACTAGTCCTGTTACTCACAGTCTGTGAACATGCCAACGTAAAGCAGAAGAGTTGCTATCTGAAGTGTATTAGCAAAAAGAATAAAAAGTTAAATAGTTAAAAACTAATTAATCCTAATTAGCATGGAGAAACTTTCAGGATTCGCAAAAGTTTATAGTTCCTACTTACAAGAACTTGAATAACTAACCAAATGTTGTGGCAAACCATCTAGCAATTGTTCTGGAAACAATGAAAACTACAGACCTGTTACCCTAGGATTCATCTTCCTAACACAAGAGATGTTTGCACTGAGGTCATTTTAATTCATTAGGAAGGGGGTGGTATTTTAATAAATGTGTTTTGCAGGTTTGTTTGGCAATGAGTAGTATTGTTGTTCAGGCAATAATGTTATCAATTACAGTTAGTGTCAGAAATATTTGGACACTGACATTTTATCATTTTTCCAATTGATTTGAAATAAAATAATCAAGATGTGTGCAGAAGTGCAGACTTTCAGCTTTAATTTAAGAGGTTTCACAGAAATATCTTATGTATTTACAGATATTTTATGCACAGCACCTTCATTTTCAGGAGCTTAAAAGTATTTGGACAAACTGACATAATTTTAAATATAAATGTGTTTTTAAAAGTTGCAGAAAATCCTTTGCAGTCAATGAGTGCCTGAAGTCTTGACCCCATGGACATCCCCAAATTCTGAGTTTCCTCCCTGGAGATGCTTTTCTAGGCCTTCACTGCAGCCACCTTCAGTTGCTGATTGTTTATAGGTCTTTCAACTTCTCTCTTTTCTCTGTTTTGTCTTCAGTACCTGAGAAGCTGCACAGCTATTGTGTTGAGATCAGGTGACTGATTTGGCCATTGAAGATTGAAAATTCTTTTTCGTTGCTTTCAAAAGGTCTTGAGTTGCTTTTGCAGTGTGTTCAGGGTCATTATCCATCTGCACTGTGAAGGGCCGCCCTGTCAGTTTTGTAGCATTTGGCCGAATGTGAGCTTAGAATATAGCCCTATACACCTCAGAATTCATCCTGAACAGAAACATCATCAACAAACAGCAGTGAGCCCGTTCCACGGGCAGTCATACATGTCCATCCCATAACACTGCCTCCACCATGTTTGACACATGATGTCGTGCTTTGGATCATCAGCTGTTCATTTCCTTTCTATCATTGTGATACAAGTTGATCTCAGCTTCATCTGTCCAAAGAATCTGATTCCAGAACTTGGGAGGCTTTTTTAGATGTTTTCTGACAAAGTCTAGTCCTTCCTGTTCTTGAACGTTCCCAGTGGTTTGCACTTTGTTGTAAACCACTTCTAATTACGTTCAGGAAGGTGTCACTGGATTGTAGACTGAAAATGATATGCTGACTTTCTCCAGAGTATTCGTGACTGGTCTCCAAAATGTGAAGGGGTTTTTCTTCACCAAGGAATGGATTCTGTGATCATCCACTTTAGTTGTCTTCCATGTTCTTCCAGGCCTTCTGATGTTGTTGAACCAGTGCATTCTTTCTTATTAAGAGTGAACCAAACTCTTCATTCGGCCACTCCTAAAGTTTTTGTTGTCTCTCTGATAGATTTATTTTGTTTTTTCACTCTAATGATGGTCTCCTTCACTTGCATTGATGTCTCTTTGACGTCATATTGATGATCCAGTCAGACAGCTGCCAAATGCTAATTCAAAAGTTGAAATCAACTCCAGATCTTTTATCTGCTCCACTTGTCTTGAAGTAACAAAGGAACGGACCACACCTGGCAATCAAATTGATTGCCAGTCGGTTGTCCGAATACTTTGGAGTCCCTGAAAATGGAGGTATTCTGTATAAAATGGCTATAATTCTTGAACAGTAAATGCCATATTTTTGTGAAACCTCTTAAATTATGGCTAAAAGTCTGCACTTCGACCACATTTTCTTTTATTTCAAATCCATTGTGGTGGTTTATAGAGGCAAAATGATAAAAACTGTCACTTACCAAATTCTTGTGAACTTAACTTTACCTTTTAAAACTTTTATAGATTTTTCAGTGGACAAGCCCTGCGCTTTTTTTTTTAAAGTCAGAAATAGTCTTTGTGCATATAACTCCCATTTTTGACCCACGTCTCATTCAGAGGATGTAAAGAACAATTTGACACCAGTTTCAGAAGTCACGTCCCTGCTCCCTCCCTTTTTTGTGTGTTCCCGTCTCTGCCTCTCAACAGCACATTGTCCCCCCCTCTCTCTCATTTCCTTCCAGGCGATCTCTCAACAGGACTTGGTGTACATGGCCATTCAGATTGCATGCGGAATGAGCTACCTGTCTCGCAGGGAGGTCATACACAAAGACCTGGCCGCCAGGAACTGCGTGTAAGTGGTCCTGGCTGACATTGTTGTATCCCTGTAGCTTACAGATGATTTGGTTTGGAATGTAATCGCTAAAAAACAAGCGCCGACTTTATTTTCTCATGTTTCATTTCTGTTAGCATTGATGACAACATGCAGGTGAAGATCACAGACAATGCCCTTGCCCGAGACTTATTTCCCATGGATTACCACTGTCTGGGCGATAATGAGAACCGGCCCGTCCGCTGGATGGCTCTGGAGAGCTTGCTCAACAACGACTTCTCTAGTGCAAGTGACGTGGTGAGAACCGTAGCACCACATACACAGTGTGGCAGCTGAACCGTGCATTAAGGAAGCGTTATACACAGAAGATGATGCAGGAAACCACTCCAGTGTGATCCACACCATTCTTAGACATTTGGTCAAGGTGTCAGACGGAAGGGAGGAGGGGTTTGTGTGTGTCTCTTCTCACTTTCCTGTCTCAGGATAGCAGAGCGGGCGCCTCAGAGACAGTCAGGAAGCCCCACAGATCCTGAACTTCACCAGTCAGACCCCCCCCCCTTTAGCCAGCCAACCCAACTTCAGGGGAAGTCCAGACTAGTACCTGGAGCTGTGCATTATCATTGGAGCATCACACTCACACAGACTGTAAATGTTCCATACCTTTATGTCAGTGTTTGGGATAGCTGGACAGGATGAGAAAGTGAGAGTTAGGCCTGGAAGGGAATGTTGGCCCTCTGGGCACTAATGCGGGAACAGGGTGGATTTCTGTAGATCAACCGTTAGTCACTTCCTTCACTTCCTTTAAAGGCCGCCCTTATTAATAACTAATAACTTTATGCAGTGGTAGCCAAATCAAAGTTACAGTGCTTTACAAAAAATATACAACATCAAGAAAAGTTATCTTATTAATAATACATGATGACATGTTTTGGTTTACATGTACTCAGTCCAAAATAGACAGTATTATGTAGTCATTTTCTTAAATAACTGATCAAAAATGACAATATTCTAATTTTTTTAGATGCACTAGTGGTTAAATCACAGGCGAAGAAATCAGTGATTCTGTTCTTCGTGAGTACTGTCACGGTGAACGCGACAAAATGTAACACAAATAAAATGTTACAAACAATCCTTTCTGCCTGCGTCAGGTCAGATTGATTTTTTTTTTCTGCAGTGGTCTTTATTCAGCATTGAAGGCAGCAACTCCCATAATCAGACATTACTTCCATTGTTTTGTTGTTATGAAGAGAAGCTGAGTCACAGAGGATCTCAGGCCCATAAGATGTTGCCCAGTCCGTTCTGTAATCAGGGGTCTTTTTCCTAAATCTCTTCATTGTTTTTCAGACGTTTGAAAGGGCATCGCTATGTTCTGAAAAGGGTTATTAGGTTTTATGGAAGGTCTTCAGGGAACGTCTTGGGGATAAACCTCTGGAGCCTAATACACCCCAGGGTCTCATGAATGTATTTATTATGTGTTGGTAGAGAAAGAAGAGTCTTTTTATGGAGATTACACCTCCTAGAAACAGAGTGCAGTAATTTGTTTGCTAGCTTTGGTTGTGTTGGGTGCAGAAGGACTTCCATAAAGGGGGGAGTAGGGTGTTGGATTCTCCTGCTTTACACAGGACAGAGAATGAAGGCCAAAACTCATAGGTCAGTGCCCGATGCATGTGGAGGGTCATTATCTCCACCATGTTTTCAGCAATGACCTCGGACAATCAGAGCAGCATGAATAGAGAAATGTTCCTTTTCCTTGTTCCCGCCGGGAGGTCAGACAGAAGGTCAGCACAACAGCGCATGCAGCCCCTCCCAAAACATAACAGCCACCCTACTGTTTACTCTCAGCCTCTCAACAAAAACTTGCAGCAGTGATGTATATTCCAAATAAATGTATCGGTGCCGGTTCCCTGAATTGTTCCTCTGGGACACTTTGTATGAGAAAGCAAACAGGCACCACAGGCTCCCGGCAAACTGGATCCAGTGGTGGCCATGTTTACGTTGTGGGACGGTACCTTTTAAAGACAGTGGCATGTGTTGATGTTGTGTATGAGAGGTCATAAATGAAGGCTGGGCTCTGGTCTCTGTTCTGTCTCCACAGTGGGCCTTCGGAGTGACACTGTGGGAGCTGATGACTCTGGGTCAGACCCCCTACGTCGACATCGACCCTTTTGAGATGTCGGCCTACCTGAAGGACGGCTACAGGATAGCTCAACCAATCAACTGTCCGGATGAACTGTACGTTACTTTACAGAGAACACACACTTGCAAACACCAGAGTCCTGCACATACTCACACCCACCCTCACCCATAGAGCTCAGTGCCAGAACCAACCTGTTAATCGCAGTCCCGCGACTGAGCTTCTGCAACTCTCCACGTTTCCTCCGGGACAATGTCCCTATCAAATGCTAGCACTTTATGGCACTTTAACCAAGCAGGAAGCCGCAGCAAACATTATTCTCACAGTCTATTATCACACTAAACTTCACCCAAACATTCCACTTGCTTTCAACATTGTACTGTCCACACGGTGTGGTGTTCCCCACTGAATATTTTTGTTTTATGTACTCCATTTTCATGTAACAGCAGTGAGTCAACATCGCAGTCGTATCAGTGATTTGGCCGAACGTCAAAAGATTAAAGGTTGTGTTGTTTCGTTTTGTTTCGTTTCGTTTTCTGCCACTTATCCGGGTCCGGGTCGCGGGGGCAACAGCCTGAGCAGGGAGATCCAGACACTCCTCTACAGCCTGAGCAGGGAGATCCAGACGCTCCTCTCCCCGGCCACTTCCACCAACTCCTTCGGGGGGACACCAAGACGTTCCCAAGCCAGCCGAGAGATGTAATCTCTCCAGCGTGTCCTTGGTCTGCCCCGGGGTCTCCTCCCGGATGGGCATGCCCGAAACACCTCCCCAGGGAGACGTCCAGGAGGCATCCTGACCAGATGCCCGAACCACCTCAACTGGCTCCTCTCAACGCGGAGGAGCAGCGGCTCTACTCTGAGCTCCTCCCGGATGTCCGTGCTCCTCACCCTATCTCTAAGGCTGAGCCCAGCCACCCTGCGAAGGAAGCTCATTTCGGCCGCTTGTATTCGCGATCTCATTCTTTCGGTCACTACCCAGAGCTCATGACCATAGGTGAGAGTTGGGACGTAGATTGACCTGTAAATTGAAAGCTTTGCCTTCTGGCTCAGCTCTCTCTTCACCACAACGGACCGCTTCAGCGTCCGCATCACTGCCGACGCTGCTCCAATCCGTCTGTCAATCTCCCGCTCCATTTTCCCCTCACTCGTGAACAAGACCCCGAGATACTTGAACTCCTCCACTTGGGGAAGCGACTCTCCCCCGACCCAGAGTGGGCAATCCACCCTTTTCCGGCTAAGAACCATGGCCTCAGATTTAGAGGTGCTGATTCTCATCCCCGCCGCTTGACACTCAGCTGCAAACCGTCCCAGTGAGAGCTGGAGGTCACTGTTCGATGAGGCCAACAGGACCACGTCATCTGCAAATAGCAGAGACGGAATCCGGAGGCCACCGAACCCGACTCCCTCCGCCGCTTGGCTGCGCCTAGAAATTCTGTCCATAAAAATTATGAACAGAACCGGTGACAAAGGACAGCCTTGGCGGAGACCAACCCTGACTGGGAACGGGTCTGACTTACTGCCGGCAATGCGAACCAAGCTCTGACTCCGACAATACAGAGATTGAATAGCCCGTAACAAAAGGCCATCTACCCCATACTCCCGGAGCACCCCCCACAGGATACCTTGGGGGACACGGTCATAAGCCTTCTCCAGATCCACAAAACACATGTGGACTGGTTGGGCAAACTCCCATGCCCCCTCCAGTACCCTCGTGAGGGTATAGAGCTGGTCCAGTGTTCCACGGCCAGGACGAAAACCACATTGCTCCTCTTGAATCCGAGGTTCAACTAGCAGCCGCACTCTCCTCTCCAGCACCCTGGAGTAGACCTTCCCAGGGAGGCTGAGGAGTGTGATTCCCCGGTAGTTGGAACACACCCTCTGGTCCCCCTTCTTGAAAAGGGGGACAACCACACCTGTCTGCCACTCCAAAGGCACAGTCCCCGATGTCCACGCAATGTTGCAGAGGCGTGTCAACCATGACAGCCCTACAACATCCAGAGCCTTCAGGAGCTCGGGACGGATCTCATCAACCCCCGGGGCGCTGCCGCTGCGGAGTTGTTTGACAGCCCCGGCGACCTCGACCCCAGTGATGGGAGCGCCCAGCCCAAAGTCCTCCGGCTCTGCCTCTTCTTCAGAATGCGTGTTGGTGGGATTGAGGAGATCTTCGAAGTATTCCTTCCACCGCCGAACTATAGACTCAGTTGAGGTCAGCAACTCCCCTCCCACACCGAAGACCGTGTGGACGGGGTTCCGCTTTCCCCTCCTGAGTCGCCGAACAGTTTGCCAGAATTTCTTCGGCGCCGACTGGAAGTCTTGTTCCATGGCCTCACCAAACTCCTCCCACACCCGGGTTTTTGCCTCAGTGACCACCCGAGCCGCAGATCGCTTGGCCTGCCGGTAGCTGTCTGCTGCCTCGGGAGTCCCACAGGCCAACCATGACCTGTAAGTCTCCTTCTTCAGCTTGACGGCCCCTTTCACCTCTGGTGTCCACCAGCGGGTCCTGGGATTACCGCCACGACTAGCACCAGCGACCTTGCTACCACAGCTTCGAGCAGCCGCCTCGACAATGGCAGCGCGGAACATGGCCCACTCAGACTCCATGCTCCCCACTACCTCCGGGATGTGGTTGAAGCTCCTCCGGAGGTGGGAGTTGAAGACCATTTTCACAGGGTCCTCAGCCAGACGTTCCCAGCAGACCCTCACTATTCGCTTGGGCCTACCTGGTCTGTCCGGCTTCTTCCCCCGCCACCTGATCCAACTCACCACCAGGTGGTGATCAGTTGACAGCTCTGCTCCTCTCTTTACCCGAGTGTCCAGCACATACGGTCGCAGATCAGATGATACGACTACAAAGTCAATCATTGACTGTCGACCTAGGGTGTCCTGGTGCCAAGTGCACTTATGGACACTCTTATGGCTGAACATGGTGTTAGTTATGGACAAACTGTGACTAGCACAGAAATCCAATAACTGAACACCACTCGGGTTCAGATCGGGCAGTCCGTTCCTCCCAATCACACCCCTCCAGGTCTCGCTGTCATTGCCCACATGAGCGTTGAAGTCTCCCAGTAGGACGATGGAGTCCCCAGTAGGGGCACTCTCCAGTACCTTTTCCAAGGACTCCAAAAAGGGTGGGTACTCTGAACTGCTATTTGGCGCATAGGCACAAACCACAGTCAGGTCCCGTTCCCCAACCCGAAGGCGCAGGGAAGCAACCCTTTCGTCCACGGGGGTAAACTCCAACACATTGGCTGAGAGCCGGGGAGCTATTAATAAGCCCACGCCTGCTCTCCGCCTCTCACCTGGGACAACTCCAGCATAGAACAGAGTCCAACCCCTCTCAAGAAGACTGGTTCCAGAATCCGAACTGTGCGTTGAGGTTAGGCCGACTATATCTAGCCGGTATCTCTCAACCTCTCGCACAAGCTCAGGTTCCTTCCCCATCAGAGAGGTAACATTCCATGTTCCGATAGCCAGCTTCAGCAATCGGGGAGGACCGCCAAAAGGCCCCTGCCTTTGACTGCCACCCGATCCACATAGCACCGGGCCTCTATGGTTCCTCCTGTGGGTGGTGGGCCCACATGAGGGCGGACCCATGTTTCCTTTTCGGGCTGAGCCCGACCGGACCCCATGGAAAAAGGCCCGGCCACCAGGCGCTCGCCTACGGACCCCTTCCCCAGGCCTGGTTCCAGGGCGGGGTCCCGGTATCCCTCCGGGCAGGGTACACAAGTCCTTGTTATTATTCACCATCATAGAAGTCTTCGAACCGCGCTTTGTCTGGCCCCTCACCTAAGACCAATTTGCCTTGGGTGACCCTACCAGGGGCAAACAGCCCCCGACAACATAGCTCCTAGGATCATTAGGGCACCCAAACCCCTCCACCACGGTAAGGTGGCGGTTCCAGGAGGGGGGTTGTGTTGTTGTCTTTCACAATAAAACAATATTGCTTCTGATTTGTTTTGGTAACATTAGTGTTTTAAATGTTAAATACAGTACATTATTTTTATTTCTGCTTTATCCTGAAAATGATTTTTGTTGTTGCTTATTGCCCAACTGCATTTAATTAATTGTTACCTATAAATTCACAGATGCGGATATCTGTGAATTTATATAAATACATTTTTCACAGTAAACAGTGTTTTTGTGGGAAATCAGCCCAGTGCAGGAATAACAAAAACATCTCCTGATACTAAATGAAATAAATTCAGTGTAGAAAGAATTATCATTATCGTTACTGTCATAACGACAGTGTTCTTAGATCACACCTTTTTTTGCTAGAATATTAAACTGACAAAATACAAGCAGGTAAAAATCAAAGCACAAAGCGATTAGGCTTGTCGTTCTCAACTCAGACGTAATGAAGGTTCACAGACCTCTACAGCAGAGTGTGTTTAATAAGGAAGCTGAATCTAGTGAAGTAGAAACCAGCGTCGCTTTGATGCGAAGCTTGCTGCAATGATACAATTTTGACTAGTGAATAATAATCATTTGTTGATTTTTGAGCAAAAATGTCAAATATTCGTTGGTTGCAGCTCGTTAAATGTCAGGATTTGCTGCATTTTCTCTGTCATTTTTTTACAGTAAAGGAAGAGTCTTTGGGTTTGTTAACTGTTGGTTCAAGTATAGAAGCAACCTGTAGACATCATGCAATGACGATTTTTTTACTCTGTGTACATTCCATGCTGACAGCCTCAACTTCATGACGACATATTTAACTATCAACAACTTGACATTTCTAGTAGTATTTATTCACAAAATTAAAACTTGCACACTGATTTTATTTTTTTTGTGACATACATTCCCACAGTCGTTTCTCTCCATCTCTATGCTGACAATTCACTGGTTTATGTGCGTCTCACCACAGCCTTTAAACCACACTCTGCAGCAAAGAATCTCACCCGAGTCTTTGCTGTCATCCTCGGCCGAGACGTTCCGCAGCATCCACAAATCCAGTTTGGTTTTAGTTCCAGCTTTAATGCTCAGATTTTAGTGTTTTAAGCCATTTTTATTATTTAAGGAATTTTCCTCAAATATGTTTAAATTTTCAGCTTAAATTCATGATATGAATTTTCTCATGTCTGTCTAGTACATATGCTACCTGTCACCAACTATAATTATATAATATAATTTGAGGATGTGGAACCATTAACATAGAAAAAAACATTTTGTACCCACCTTTTTGTTTCAACGGTTCAATAATGTTCATTTTTGCATCAACCAAAATTTCTTGTGCTGGAAACACGAAGATAAGGGAATTATGATATGAAATCTGTTAAATAACTGAAAATAGTTTCCTTCTAAATACAATGGGTGGTGAAACGACGGCTTCCGCTGCCTAAATATTGGTACTTTCAAAATAAAACATTGATTAGGAAATGATCATATCTCACAGAATTGATATCAGTGCTGAACAGGCAGCTCCTGTCAGTCCCCGTCCTCCTCTCTGTGTCTGCATCCTGTCGTACACTCAAACATGTCCTGAAACAACATTTAATCTCTCTTTCCTTCTCAGGTTTGCGGTGATGGCTTGCTGCTGGGCTCTGGACCCGGAGGAGAGGCCCAAGTTCCAGCAGCTGGTTCAGTGCCTGACAGAGTTCCACGCTGCGTTGGGTGCCTACGTCTGAATATCTGGACCTCGTTCATCAGGAGTACATGTTTAAAAATGTGCCTTATCCAAAGAAAGAGCGGACGTAAGCCTGAGGACTTTGTTTTGTACAGTTCTTTTGGAGTCTTTATAGTTAAATTCCCTTTTTACAGCATAGCTCAGTAAAGGGACTCTTAATATTGTACAGTACGTTCTGGACAACAACAGTGTTTTTCACCTCCTACAAGGACCCAAACTGTGGAAACATGACCTCGTCTTTCCAGCTGGAGATTTATGTGCCATCAGACCACTTTTTTTTATCAGGAAGGTGTGTGTAAGCCCCCAACAAGCAGGTGGAAAGACGGTCCTCTCTGCACCCATTAGTGAACTTAGTGAATGTCTGAAAATCGTCTGCAGCTGAATGATTTTAGGTACCAAAGACTGAAGGTTTGGTACGAGAGGCCTCTCAGAAACCACATTTGTGTGTGTTGAGGTGGTTTCTGGCAGATGAACGGTACGCTGTCTCCTCGACGACACTTAAAAAATTGTTTGTGGTTCCATGACATCAGCACCGCAAGGCTGCACATGAACTTCTGAAGAGCAGCTGGACTGATTTTTGGACACTTTTCTTTGAATCCTCCTTGTTCCTTTTTTTGTGTATTTTATTCCCACTATCATGACCTCTGATCAGAATCCTCATTTTGTTTCTCTGAAGCTTGATTGTTCTGAGTCAGAACACACAAGCCTTTTCTTAAAATTTTATCCTGTAACCACAACACTAATCATCACTGTGAAGAAAAGAAGCGCCTGCTAGCTGGTTTTAATCGTCTTCTCACCCCTAAACGTTGTTGTGATGTGTCTGGTCACTGCATGTTGAACTACAGGTGTAAACTGCTTCCTGAATTCATATCCACATATCCACAGATTAAATGAGACCTTTTTAATATGGAACGTCTGCTTTATTTCCACATCTCGCTGTGCACTTAAAACTCTCCCGACTGATACCACAGCGTTACCATAGAGACCCTAAAACCCAAATTTTTACATTAAAGAGACAGAAAAGGCCGGTAGGATCATTGTAATTATGACCTAAAGCTCAAAAAATACAAAAATTTACCGTAACTTTTTACTATAATCATCAAAATTAAAACAAAAAAGGTTTCGCATTTTTTATTATACGTGTCATTAGAGAACATATGAAAGTTAAACTTTTTGAGTTAAATCTTGAAAAAATAAAAAGCTTTTCATCCAGCACTTTGAGGAAAAAAGTTGAAATTATCTAGAGTGAATATTGAAATACTGAGAACTTACAATCAACATTTTCAGACAGTAAAATTTTTCTCTGCAGCTGACATAGCAGCTAATGGACAAATGAAGGGTATCCATGGTTACAGTTCAGAGGGGATATGTAGCAACACTTGACAGTGGTTTGATCCTGAAGGGGTGGAGCTCAGGTGATTGGATTTCAACATTCTCAATATTTCATCACACCTTTTCCTCTCATAATTTTTTTTTTCTCACGCCTGGCCTTAATTGCCTTCTGTACCCAACCCTCACTTTTACAGTTACATTGGTTACGCATTTATCTCATTCCATCAGGCTATATTATCACTCTGCCTTCTCTATACAAGCAGTTCAGCGAAAATCTGCAACTAAAAAGTTTCCTCCTCAAAACCAACTTCATGATCGTCCATCCATATGAAATTAACACTTTTTATTCAAAAACCTCGGGGGGTCTGTGCCAAACATCCCAACATAATATCTTTACAGCAAGTCTGATCAGAATTAGATTTTCACTTTCCAAAACCTGGTCAGCTGAAGCGTTTTGGTATAAGAACCTTTTGTCATCCAGCCATCAATGGCTGCCAAAAACAGAGTGCAGCGTCCTCGTGTACAAAATTTTAAAACGCAACTGTTGTTTCTTCCTTCTCTTCAAGGTTCTTTTGTTTTGCCTCCTCAGCTTCAGACTAAAATTGATGTCACATGAACTCTGCATTGCTTCACAATGTTGTAATGGAAAGTTATGTAAAATCTTATTGTGCAGAACCTGTAACATTTTTCCTAAAGCTTTAAATTTGAGCCAGAAATGTTAAGGGGTGATGCCTCTTTATTCTTTGTACCAAGTCTGGGAGTAAAAGTCAACCTGATCATCGTTATTAGGTATTATTTAATGTTTTGTGCCGTTTCACTGGCATTTCGAGCACAGACTTTGTTTTTGAGGTTTGTGGCGCCGTAGTGTTCTCTCAATGAGCATGTAAACGTCAGTGAAGCAACGTCACCGCTGAGGTTTTTTTTAGCCTGTTTCATCACTTCGTCACTGTCAGCAGGCCTGTGTCAGTTCTGCACACACTGTTTCCCCGTTTCCTCACAGGCGGCACAATAATAGACCGTAATGCAATGCAGCCGCAGGCAGACATGTTGAGTAAGTGGATGTTCTTATCACCAGACTGCTGTGTCACAACGTGGGCACGTTTCCACAGCAGAACCCAGAGCGTGAACCAGGTCGGAGGGGTTCCTGGGTTTA
Source organism: Mola mola (assembly GCA_001698575.1). Lineage (NCBI taxonomy): Eukaryota > Metazoa > Chordata > Actinopteri > Tetraodontiformes > Molidae > Mola > Mola mola. Next base: position 20,652,849 of record KV751319.1, on the reverse strand, counting down.
ACTCGCCCAGGGACACGTTTGTGCTTAAAAACAACTTCGAGAAAACAAGATGGATTCATGTTTTTATGATTCACATTTCGGTCTCTTTTCTTGTGATTCAATTTCTGCAGTTTATGTTTCATAAACCTTTTTCACAGCCGCCACTGCGGCCAGAAAACCGGGCTAAACACAGGTGATCACAATGGTACCAATTAATCAGCATCTATTTTGATGATCGAGCAATCGTTTCGGTCTTGATTTGAGTAAAAACGTCAAATATTAGCTGGTTGAAGTTTCTAAAATGTCAAATTTGCTGCTTTTCTTTGTCATTATAGGCATCAAATTAATAATCTCTGTTTGGAATAAAGAAGCAATTTGAAGATGTCAGTTTGGGCTCTGAAAATAATTAGCATTTTTCACTTTTAAAGAGTAAGTCATTAATTGTGAAAATCAACAGATGATGACGCTAATTGTTATATAATATGAAGTTCAAAATTTCTCTCCGCCCCTATGCTGACGATTCACTACTGTACGTGTGTCTCGGTACAGCCTTTAAACCGCAGCCTCTGCTGTCATCCTCGGCCGAGACGTTCTGCAGCATTTACAAACCCTCATGTGCTTTAATTCCAGCCTCAACTTTGAGATTTGTGTTTTAAGCCATTTTGTTATTACTTTAAAAAAAAAAACTTTGATGATTAATGACTATAGAATATATGAAAGCTTGATTTGAATCAAATTACAGCGAAAAATACCTTTTCCAACTCTTCTATAGAGGCACCAGTACATTTTATCCGCTGTTTCACGTCAGCATGGCTGCTGTGAAACAAGTGTTAAGCCCTGAGAGGGATCCGCTCCCCTTCGCTGCACCAAAGGTCACCACTGGTGCCTGAGCTGCTTAACAGCACGTTTATTTGGCTTCAGGCCCTTAGAGGAGATTCATTCATGGATGCAGCTTTGATTGTGATTCTCATTGACATGAATGAGGTGTGGCGAAGCATCATGAGAGCTTCTGTGACCCTTTCGATGACTCCAGTTATTCCAGCTGTGATTATGAAGTTATTGAACTTGGGTCACCGTTGGTTTCGCCTGCGTCACAATATTGTGCTCATTGCGCTTTTCCGTTATGGGCAGGAACTGATATTTACCCATATCGATATGAGCTATATAGAAAATTGTTTCTATGATAATTAACTTTTTTAACACCGAAATACATACAGTCAAAGTCAAAATAAATAAAATAATTAGTTTACTGTCCAAACACACTTTGACTGGCCAAACAGCAAAGACACCACACTCTTCTTCTTCTTAATTTGTTGGTTAGCATAGAGCTTTTTGGTACATTAGCGCCAGCTTCGGGAGGAATCACAGGCACTCTGTAGGATACATCACATCAACAAAAAAATGAAGGCAACAAATTAGAATCAATATCCTGGATTAAATTTGACTTTGTTTGATGTTGAGTAATTTAAATTAATTGAAACCTCTTTAGTGTTTAGTTTCAATTTAGTACAAAGATTCATACAGAAAACTAAAATGAGTTATTTATCAACCAAAAAATATTGAGTTTATGTAATCAGGAGTAACTTAAACTTTATTGAATATTACTCTTTAAAGTTAATTAATCTCATAGACTAATAATTGTCTCTATAAATTAGTGCAGAGTCGAGTCAGTACAGATGTACGATGCGTCTGCAGGTCTTCTGCTCCTCCCTGTAATTAGACTGTTGTGCATTATTTAAAATCTGTGAAAACCTGAGCTCAGACGTTCCAGCCGACCGCTGAGAGTGAAAACCTCGGTCAGCCAGCAGAAACGGGACTCTGCTGCATCCAAAACAAGCTGCGCTCACTCAGTATTCTCTGTGTGTTTGGGGTCAGAGGTGAAGCTCGAGCCGTTTGTGAGGCTCCGCGGTGCCGTCTCATCTTCTGCCGTCGCTCACAGAGTCCACAGGCGACGCAGCAGGTTTTCACAGATCCTTCCGCTGTTGTCAGGAGGAAGATGAGAAACACTCGACCCAAAAGTGGAGACGAGCTGAAGGCGGCAGTCACGTCCAGCCGCGCCTGAAGTCACGTGTTTGAGATACTTTCCAAAACCAGCAAAGTTAAGAATAAAAAAACGTAGGGATTCATGATTTATTGTCTCATTCTCAGGGTTGGCTGATGTTTACGTGCTGGACCGATATCAGATAATAAGGTGACGTTAACTGGGATGAGGGTGGCACAGTGGTGCAGTGGTTAGCACTGTCGCCTCACAGCAAGAAGGTCCTGGGTTCGATTCTGGGTCAGGACGTTTCTGTGTGGAGTTTGCATGTTCTCCCTGTGTCTGCGTGGGTTCTCTCCGGGTTCTCCGGCTTCCTCCCACATTCCAAAAACATGCAAATCTGGGGGTTAGTAGGTTAATTGGTCACTCTAAGTTGCCCGTAGGTGTGAATGTGAGTGTGGATGGTTGTATGTTTCTACATGTCAGCCCTGCGACTCATCCAGGGTGTACCCCGCCTTCGCCCCAAGATGCTGAGATAGGCTCCAGCCCCCCCCCGCGAGACCCCGAACGGGATAAGCGGTAGAAAATGAATGAATGAATGAATGAATGAATGAATAACTGGGACGATAACTGTGCCGTCTCAGTCCTGACGGCAGCTTTAAAGACTCACAAGGGGATCAGGTTGGTATCGGTATCGGCCCAGAGTTTCCACATCGGTGCGACCTTTAAAAAAGGTTTGAAACTTTTGACTTTACAGGTGGCACTTCTAAAATTTCTGAAGGTTTATTATTAAAATACAAAACGATCTATCAATCGTTCTATCTTTAATTCTATCTGTGGATCTCCTCGGTTGTGCTCTGGCTCATGAGTCCAGATCAACACGCACTGTGGCTGATTAATTTTCCCTCTATGACGTGGTTCATTAGCCCCCTCAGACCGGAATCGGTGACGCACGAGCAACAAGTCACCGCAGGCTGCCAGAGATCGAACCACCATGTCAAAATGTTGCGGTGCTGCCTGCTTCTTTGTCCCGTTGCGCACGCGCGCGCAGGTGAGCGTTGCGCAGTGAGCGCGTGACGCAGGAGCCAATCAGCGCGGGACGTCCTGTTCCCGACGCACGGCTCTCCAAGCATGTGCGAGTGCAGCTGTGGGCTGAGTCGAGTTGCCTCGTCGTCCCCAGACGAGCAGAAGCCCGGGATCAGCACGAGCTCATGGAGCCGCTCGCACCCAGAAGCATGAAGACTCCGCGGAGGCTGTGGAGCAGCATCAAGGTAGGAACAGTGTCGGAGCGGCTCAGGTGAGGGGCTCATCTACACCTCTGCAGCCGTTTTCTATCCAACAATCAGATTCAGAGTCATTAACGCAACAACAACCAAACAATAGCCTCGACTTCAAGACAACCAAAGTGTGTGTGCCATTTTATGATCCATAAGAGATTGATCTTTAATCTGAGGGAAGGTCAGAGCGGCTCAGCTGTAAATCTGTGTCAGGTCCACTACTTTATTCACGTCACAGAATTTAGATAACGAAGGTTCAGTCTGAGGATGATTTTCATGATTTGATCTGTGCAACATCAGAAATGTCTGCAAAATGGGTTTTCCGATCAAGATCGAGATGAAATCACCAAATATTTAGATTTTTGGTCCAAAACCAATAAATGAAGATCTCACAAAGTTTGACCTAAAATTTTACATTCATGGAAGCTGAAAAGACAAGTCGAGTTAACTTTCCATCGTTTTAAAAGTTTCCTTTAGTTTTTAGAGCATGAGCCAATCAAAACAGCTGCTCTCAGCCAGCGACTCCATCAACCGGCTGATTGTTTGCAGAGCTTGAGGGACTCTGATGGTTTTTTCCTGTTGGTAAATGCATCACCGGACGTCGGCGACACCAGCAGAGACACTTTGTTCTAGTGAGTAATAATGAGGCCAAACTGTGCAAATGACGAAACGTCCTCCTTCATCAGCGTCGAGCGAATGAAGTCCGACCGAGGCGCCTGTGTTCTGCTCGGTCCGGAGAAGAGAATATCAGCTGCATGTTGGCTGACAGATCCTCTCCTCTCTCTCTTCAAATCAAGCGGGAGGACGGTGGAAACCGTCGCCTCCAGCCGTCATCCCAGCGGGAAAGCAGCGGAAGTTCAAAGTAATGGTACATTTAGACCAAAGGGAGTAGTTGAGAATGAAAGCAGACTGAGCTGCTGGTAACGTGTCAGGAAGCCACAAACCATCTGTGGCCAACTCAGGACGTGTGGACGGCACTTTATGACTTTTTTATCCACTGGAAAGACACATTAGAGGGCATTTTATTCCATTTCATATCTGTTGTAAAGTCACTTTATCTAATTTATTGTGTTGGAAAGAACTTTAGAAGGCACTCTACATTGTACTATTACCTACTGACTATACAGATGCATTTGGAGGGCATTTTATTGCATGTTATCCCCTGGAAAGGCACTTTTGAAGGCTTTTTAAAGGGGATTTTATCGTGGTTTTTTTTTTTTGTTTGTTTTTTTTACCCACCAGAAGGACACTTAAGAGGGCATTGTATTGTATTTTATCCCCATGAAACTGACCTTAGAGGCAACTTTATCATATTTTATCCACTGAAAGGTGCTTTAGAGGAGAGTTTGTTGTGTTTTATCTGCTGGAATGGCACCATAAAGGGCATTTTATCGCATTTCATCCAGTGGTAGGACACTTTACAGGGCACTTTATGACTTTCATTCAATTGAAAGACACTTTCGAAGGCATTTTATTATGTTTTATCCCCTGGAAAGGCACCACAGAGGAACTTTTATCTCATTTTATCTGCTGGAAAGAGGTCTCATTAGAGGTCACGTTTGAGGGCACTTTATCATCTTTGCTGTGCACCAGTGCATCCCGTTCCAGAGGCAGCAGAGTATCTTTTAATTTGTTTCCAGCTGAGGTGCCAGAACTCCTGATTGCTGCCGCTCTCCTGTGTCAGAAACGGCAACGAGCTCGCAGAAAATGAACCTTTCACATGAGTCGGCTCACTTCGCCCCGGTCGTCCCACAGGGAGCAAACGTGTCCAATCATCTTGTCTCGACCGGAGAACATGTTGTACAGTGCGTCGGCCTCTATTAGCTCAGTTTCATCAGGACTTTCTGTTTGAACCTCTCTGAACCGGTCTGCGCCGGGGCTCCGGGGATATCTCTGCCAGTGTCCGAGGCCAAGTTTCTGCTGGTGTTTACAGCGCGAGCAGGCAGACGCCCAGATCGGGTCCCTCCTCGGCCCGGGACAGGTTTCACCTCTCACAATAAATCCGAATCAGCACACGTGAAGCTCGCTGGTCGACGACTCGCATCTTGTTTGCTCAGGGGATGTAACAAAACAAGGAAATAGATAATGGGAGGTTATCTGCCAGACAAACAGTCCCGTCAGCGTTATTGAAGGATCGGGCACTGCCTGGAGAGACGGCTATGGGGAGGTGCTGATGTTAAGGAAATATGCTCCTCGGGTCAGTTTTCAGTGGATGTTGGATCTGGGGCTTTCTATCCTGGGATGACCTCCTTCTCCTGTTTTCCCTCATTTCATTTTGTCACCAAGCAGGTCAGGTCATTCTTTTATGACAAGGAAAAATAAAGATTTCCTGGTGGAAATCGACGGCTGTCCGGCGTCTTGGCTGCAGCGTTCGCACACGGAGCCCAGAGTGCTCAGAGCGGATTAATGTGTCGATAATCTACCGACTATCTGGGCTTAAACCGCAGATCTGAGCAGAATCCTGCGTCGCCGCTTTCGTCTCACAACTCACAGGAATGATGTGAAATCCTGGAGGGACCCGAACTTGTTAAATCTCAATGAAAAGCGGACTGAGATGGTTGTTTTTGGACGACGTGATCACATTGAAAACCCTGTTCAGGCAGACGGGATCCTGCACGCCAGATTAGTTCAGTGGTGAGAGAGTGATTTCTGTTTTCCCCACGAGGGGTTTGCAGCTCGCCATGTGTCGGTTCGGAACAGTCGTCCGTCCGTCGGCTCCGGCTGGTGCAAAACGCGGCAGCTCGTCTCCTACGTGGTGGCGCACGGCGCCGGCTGAGGCCTGCCCAGTTTCGGGTTGTCGGGTTCCATCTTGTTTATCTCATCTTACGCTTCCTTCACACTCCTGCCAGAAGAACTCATCACCCAGTCAGCTGCCTCTGGATGCGCCCATATCACCGAAGCGATCGAGCCGCCCCCATTTTCTGCAACAAGCTGCCCGGAAACTTAAAGTGGAGACTTCCATCCCACCTTTTCCTGCGGCTCTCCGTTTACATTTCTACATTTCGCACATTTTTTGTTTTGTTTTTGTTGAGCCTGAACCAGCACTTTGCTCAATAAAGTGCAATGAATGAATTTAGCTGTGTTTTATCATCACTGCAACGCATCGGTCAGTGCAAACAGATAGAAATCATATAAACATGAGCTGCAGACGTGGAGTTCGAGTCCGAGTGCCAGCCAGTCCTGTCAAATCATTCAGATAAGTGAAGCCCACGTGACAGAAAATGAGGATGAAATATTAGTCAGTCTGAAAAGCAGCTTTTGGACGTGTGCTACAAAACCACGACGCCCAGCTTTGATAGGAGCATTAAGTGTTCTGTTCAGCCAACCTGGCAGCCGGTAAACAAACCGAACGCTCGGGTTTATCTCTGTTTTCATTGCAAATTCACACGTATCTCTGGCAGCGTTCCTGCACTCGCGGCCCCGGGCAGGACAGGTCCGTGTTCAAATGTCTGTGAACGCCTCCCGACACGATCCCCGGGAGACCTTCCAGCAACTGGCTGACACTCGCACATCTCAGGACTCTTTAGGAGCTACGCTGCAGAGGGCGTATTAATACCTGATGAGGTGCCGCGTTGCCATGAGCCACCGCCAAACCTCCCACCAGGGATTCAACTGAAACCAATAAGTCAGCCAATATTTATCCATCTCAGGTCGGCTGAAACATACAGACACAGATATAAACACACGTTTCTCACATTGAGCCCTCACATATAGTTTTCAAACCCTTGTTGAAATGCAACGGAGGAAGGATTTTTCCTTTCAAACAAAATTCTCTGTTGTCCAAAATAACGAGAGTGCAGTGTGAAACACTGAACTTCGCTGGGAATTAAACTATAACAAATAAAAAATGTGATGGTTAATGAATAATTATCATTTTGTGCTGATGTGTGGTTTTAACTGTGAATGTTTATTTACTGACTTTAGCTGAGGTCACGTTACGGGTCACTTGCTCTTGGACTGTCATGCCAATGCTCATTGGGCATCGCTGTCCACAGCGACCCCTGCTGGACAGCGATAGGTATTGTAATGATGATCTACAAAGCCCTCGACCAGCGCAGACCTGCTCCAAGGCAAACAAGCTCCTCCCACATGTCTCACGGAGCAATGATTGGGGTGTAATTATGATGGCGTCAACACGCTGCTTCATATTAATGTGAGTTGCACGTCTGTGGCCTCGTTAGTTACCTCACAATGTGAAATTATCACTATCCTGTAAAATATTCCTGGATCCGGACGACGATCCAGATCCTCACAAAAATGTTTTTCATTGTTTCCCACCTCTCCTGAAAATGTCATCAAAATCCGTCCGAAACGTTTTGAGTTGTCCTCGTAACAATAAGATAAACAAATAAATTAACCAGAAAGCACTCAGAGAGTGCAGACCTCCGCCAACGCAGCTGAATTCCCTAAAACATCCCATCCTTGTGCTTTTTCTTTTTCTTTTCTTTTTTTTTTTTTTTTGCTCATATTTCAGCTTTCTACCAGATTTTAAGGTTTGAAGAAGAGCACATGTTGGCACCATCTGATAGGTGACACATGAACAGCTGATCCTTCCGGAGAGATCTGTCCAAAAACTGCATTTGACCTCTCAGTGAACTTTTACCTAGAACGCTCCAAGTTAATCATCTGTACCCAGTGCTGTCAGCTGCAAAATGACACCAGTTGGACCTCTTCATGACAATTATGGACAAACAAGGGTTCGGATTAGGAGTTACATCAGTCAAATGTCAAAATTTGTCATAAATGAATCCATCTGTGTCTCGTTTGTCTAATTCATACAAAACGCAGGATGACCGTTTCACGCTCCGTTTGTCAGTTGACATTTTCACACTTTTTGTACAGAATAAACAGAGTAAATTACAAATGAAGTGCTGATCGATGGGCTTTAGAGATTTTCTCTAGCTTTGGACAGAGCCAGACTTGCTGTTGTTGCTGTTGTAGCTCCACACACAGGGGTGGATCTGTTCCAGAAAGAAAGCAAACAAGTGGATTGTTTCCAAAATGAACCTTCCTTTCTAACGTAGCATAGTTGAAACGAGTAGAGCTATTGAAGTTGCTTTGTTAGAGCCACAAATTGAACCTTAAGTTCTGACTCCATGTCAGGCTTGAGATTTACTCACCGTCTCACCTCAGATTACCCTCAAACTCAACCATCAACAACCTTAAAGGAGAAGTCCAGTATTCTAATTTACATTTATATTTACAGCCCCATTTCCTCAACTTTTAATGGTCTGAAACTTTAAGATATAAAAAATACATGTTTTCTGAGAATTAGTCCAGTGTCTGCTGCTGGTCGCCAGACGCTCAGTGGAAAAAATAGGTGATTTATTTCCAGTGTCCCGTGTGTTACATTGAAGAGCCTTGTCGAGATGAGGCATTATTAAGAAAAACACATGCATAAATAATCTACTCTAAGTAAATTCTGTAGTATACTTGTGTAATATTATACTTGGTAACTCACATTCGACAACAGTTACGTCTCATAATTTTACACCTCATTCACTCCATCATTGTAGTTCTATCAAGATGGTTTCAGTCTTTAAAGGAACAACTGAACACTGACACCCAGTGTTTAAAGTAGGCACTGCAGGGATCTGTCTCTGCCCGCCCCCTCCTCCTCAGAGTCACCCGGGTTGCCAGGTCCTGGACGCTGAGGCTTCAGGAGCGCAGAACAAGGCTGAAACTCTCTGGAAAATGTCGAGCGACGAGTCCGACAGCGTGAGCTAATAAACTCATTTTTACGTTTGCGGTGTTCAGTCAGTTATAGCTGAACCAGTTCGCTGCAGCACCTTTAAAACTGCTGACCCGCTCTGGTCCAAACAGAAACAGTCCGTTCTGCACCGGAACCCACACTTCAGCAGCAGGAAACACTGGATGCACCGACCACATATTAATGTCCTTCTATCCGCACATGTTGCTCCTTTGAGGCTGTTTGGTTGCTTGTGCAGTTCGGGCCTGGTGTGTTTGCACTTGTGCAGCTGCTGTCTCAGTGATAATAATGTTTCTGATGGTTCAGGTCACTTTTATTCCACGTATCTCCAGTTTAAGACCCTTTGGTTAGTATAGTTAGTAATTAGGACCAATAAAGTCCCATCTGCAGCCTCCTGGTCGTTCCAATCGGACCTACAGGTGTTTTGTCGACTTCGGGATGACCTTTTTACAGACTGTTTTATGAGGTCATCTTCTTATCGCCCTCCTGTTGTCTTTTCCTTTGGCTTTTATTTATTAACCGTTCTTCTCATTCGGTTGTTTTACGCAGTTTTAGCACTTAGATCAACTTCATTTTATATCTTCTGTCATTGTTTTTATTTAATGGCTTTTGCCACCTTGTGTCCTTTTGTTCCTCTGGTCTCAGTAGGGTTTGCTTCCCATACGGTTACATGTCACTACTGTTTGGCTTATTTTTTTGGTGCTCTGTAAACGCAGGAATTGCTTTTGCAAGGAGAGTGCGAGTGGCTGCTGGGTGGAGTGATTGTTTTCCTGAAAACTACCAGTTTAACGTGTTCAGAGACACCACATACAGTCAGTACGAGCTGTGAGCTTTCTCACATTCTGTCTCTTTACTTTGGAAGCTGCGTCTGCGAGAGTTCAGCCAAACGTGTCCTGAAAGGAAAAATGACACAACCTCTGGATTCATCACTATCAGAGCAGTCAGGATCCGTTTCCACAAAGGAAGCGAATATCAGCAAGTATTTCTGTGTTTCGCTCTCTTATTTTACCTTTGAATCGGCTCATTTCCGGCTTCCTGTGCTCTCTGTGTGCCTGCCAGCTCTTCGTCCTGTGCCACGGCCTGCTGCAGTTCTCCCAGCTGCTGTACAGCGCCTACTTCAAGAGCATCATCACCACCATCGAGCAGCGCTACGGCCTCAGCAGCTACTCCTCAGGAACCATTTCCTCCCTCCACGAGGTACGAGCCGACCGCAGCTCACCCCCAACGGGCTCCGAGACCGGCAGCGCTTTGTTCTAGACTCAAACGGCTCCGTTCCGGAGAGCAGCGAGCTTTTCCAATCACAGTACGGACACGTCATGAGTCATCCTGCAGCGTTAAGACCTCACACGCAGCACATCATATTATACGCTGATGACACCAGAGTAGATTTTTACATTATCACAGATCAAATGTGTCATTGAAAAGTCTTCGTTCTTCGCTAAGTTAAGCTCACTTCTTATTGTACAAAGTGGTAAAGAAAAACGATTTGCACAAATGTAAATGTTTGCTAACAGTTCCGCACGTCATCATGCGATAATCCGTCAGTTCTGTTTTCAGTTTGACTTCACTGCCCCGTGTGGCCAAAGGTCGTTACTGCAGCTTGAAGTTCTCTGCCTCTGCTCATCTGAATGAATTAATCCTTAATGAACTAATCCTGAGCTGCGCCGTCTGCTGTGTGTGAGCGTTTATTAGCTACTACGATTAATGATTCTTTTCATTATTGATTCATCTGAAGAGTATCGTGACGATTGATTGGTTTATCCTTTATGTTTGCAAAGTGATTTATCAATTTAGTTATTTAATTATTTGGTATTGTTGGTGCCTTTTGATGTGATTAAAGGCTGAGTCGGCTGTGAAACGTGTTTCTGTCTGTCTCGTAGGTCAGCAACAGCGTGCTCATCGTGTTCGTGAGCTACTTTGGAACGCGGGTCCACCGTCCGCGGGTCATCGGGATCGGTGGACTGCTGATGGCCGTCAGCGCCACCATGCTGTCTTTACCTCACTTCCTGTCGCAGCCCTATGAATACGACTCGGTCCTGCACAGTAAGAGCTGGAATCGGTGCGGTTTCACAGAGCGGCGCCGGCGCTCGCCAGCTGAACCTTTGCATAAATCGGAAAGAAATTCTTATGTGTGCACTCATGAGAGCTAATAAGATTAAAGCCTCCTCCGGGGCATTTCCTGTGTAATACCAGCCAGTGTCAGCGAAGGGCCAGAGAAGCTGCAGGAAATTAAAAGTTGTTCGATATCTGTGATCACCATCTCGTTTTCAACCCCCCCACCCCCAGACCGCCAGGACCTTTGCAAGCTGCAGGGGAACGCGAGCGACCACGGCTGCGGCCAAGACGACAGCCGGCGCCTGGCAGACACCAACAACCTGTGGTTCCTCATGGCCAGCGCTCAGCTGCTGTTCGGCGTGGGCTCGGTCCCCATCCAGCCCTTCGGGATTTCCTACATAGACGATTTTGCTGGAGCGGGAAACTCCCCCCTCTACATCGGTGAGCTCAGGCGCCGTGGTGGGACCCTGTTCAAAACAGGCGATATTCAACTCCTGTGTGTTAAAGTGGGTCCGATCAGGCAGATTTCAGACAGGAAAGGCAGTAAATGTTGTACTTGGAGCTGAAAGGTTGTTCTGTGCTGAGGGACAACATAAACAATCATTATGCTTTAAAAAGTCTCCTCAGAGATCACAAACACGTGAATCACTGCATAGAAAATGCTTCCAGCAAAAAGTTTGTATGTTTTTGAATTCCATGACCCTGCCGAGGGTCTGGATTTGTGTCCATGTGTGCCATAGTTCCACAAAAAACAACATTTTCTTAATTGCGGCGTTCTGGATTTGATTATAGTACATCATCATAATTTCGCTATTCATTTGGCATAATGGGGAGGGGTTTACTCATTGTTTTTATACCCTTGAGCTTTGAACATTTCCAAAGTTAGAAGACAAAACATAAAAATTGATCCAGACCAGATCCGGATTGCTTGATTCAATAATGGGATCAAAGTTTGGTGGAGGCCCACGTCTGGTAAAATCTGGATACAGAACCCGCCAGTTCAAAATGTAATAGTCCTGCTAAAAAACAAAAGAGTTCAATGGATAAAGTTGGTAAAGCTCAGCATCTTTTCTGAGGTAAACATGTGAGTTAATTCTTGTAAATTTAATTTGAAAATTAAACACTGTGACTTATCAGGTCACTTCCGAGCAGAATTATTTTGGGTCTGACAGAGGATTTTAGGAGATGTTGTCAGTGGATAGAGGCACTGATGGCTAAGATCCAGACTAAAATGTGACATGCGGTGCTCTGCGGCGCTGCAGAAACGCTCCCTCACTGCTCTTCTGTGCTTCACAGCCATCCTGTTTGCAGTTTCCGTATTCGGACCGGCCATCGGCTACCTGCTGGGCTCGGTTGTGCTGCAAATCTACGTGGACGTGGACAGCACCGGTTTAAGTAATGACGGGGTCTTTAACAGTTCTTGTTTTCTGGAGGGGTGAGAGTTTGGGGGACAGATGTGTCACTGCTGCGTCCTGCAGGAGCCGAGCAGGAGGTGCGACACGGCGACCCCCGCTGGGTCGGCGCCTGGTGGATGGGCCTGCTCATCACCGCCTGCTGCCTGGTCCTCACCTCCATCCCCTACTTCTTCTTCCCCCGCACGATGCCTGCAGAGCATCATGTAAGTCTCAGAGCTCAGCGTTACTGCGCTACAGTACCTCTGCAGTGAGTTACTCACACCTAGTGGCCGCATGTCAGCATTACACCTCACTTTTCATGTCAAAGCAACTAAACCAACAATTTCTCTGTTTTAACTTGTAACTCTCTGTAACTTATACTCTGAACATTTTGTACTTGTGAATTATTTTCACACATTTGAAGCAGAAAACATTAGTCACAGATGAGATGAAGCTGTTTGTGAACCATATTTTGGCTTTTTGTCACGTACATGACCCAGTAAAAACATATGGAAACGATCGGGATTTACGTCTTCTGGACTGCTGTCACTGCAGTTTTGGCCACGAAAGAGAGCTGAGGGGGTGTTTAGTCTGATAGAGTGAAGTGAAAAAGTTAATTGTTTAAAGTCGAAACCACTTCATTAGTGCCGACACAGGAGCTCATATTTGAGCAGTGACAACTTAGATTAAAGCGTTTGTGTTTTAGTATAAAAACATTCAAGATCATGACTAAATCTGGTTTCTGCTTCCCGTCAGTCAGCTGCCGAGTTTCAGTTTTATACAGGAAGTCAAAATCAGGCAGAAAAAATTATGAAGATTAAGACTATTTTATGTTCGCTCAGAAAACGTCTAAAATGTGGGGAATAATGATGAAATACAGTTTTGAAGATAAAGTCGAAATGACAAGAAAAAAGTCAAAATGGGAGAATACAATTGTTAGAAAAAAGTTGAAAAAAGTTCAAATCTGAGCTCCACCCCTTCAGGATCAAACAGCGTGGTCAGTTACCTTATTGTGTCATGTGATGCTACGTACCCCCTCTGAGCTGTAACCATGGTTACCCTTCATTTGTCCGTCAGCCGCTGTTCCGCCTTCAGCGGCTCTGCGTTTATCTCAGTTCTCTCTGTGTTCCAGGTGATCGGAAGCGAGTCTGACATGAAAGACGACTTCAAGGAGCCGGACGTGTCTTTACTGGACTTCCTGAAGTGTGAGTGTGTGGCGTTCAGACATCAGTCACATGTGGAAGTTGTGTCCGTGTAGTGACCCGCCTGCTGGTCTCTGTCTCAGTGTTTCCCAGGATGTTCGTCCGCCTCCTGCTGAGCCCTCTCTTCCTGATGCTGGTCCTGGCCCAGTGCTGCTTCTCCTCGGTCATCGCCGGCCTTGCCACCTTCCTCAACAAGTTCCTGGAGCGCCAGTACGGCGCGTCGCCCGTCTACAGCAGCCTGCTGGTCGGTGGGTACTTCTGCCGCCGCCGCCGCCGCTGTCAGTGAGCAGAATTCATTTTAAAGCAGGACATGATGTCAGCAGCTGTGTTTCTCAGGCGCCGTGAACCTGCCAGCCGTCGCCGTGGGGATGCTGGGGGGCGGAGTCATCATGAAGAGGGCCGGCCTGACCTTGAAGACCATCCCCCGATTCTCTGTGGCCTTGCTGACCACGTCCACCCTCCTCTGCGTCCCCCTCTTCTTCATGGGCTGTCCCACGCAGAAGGTCTCTGACGTCAATCCCTCGCAGCTTGGGTGAGTCCGACGTTCAGAGGAAGTGATGTGTAAACTGTAGTTGTCGTTATAGACGAAAACGATTGTGTAAACGTGAAGGTGAACCTTTCTGACTGTATCGCAGCAGATGTTCGCGTGTGCAGTTGCAGCTTTAGCCTCGTTCACACACACGTCCTGGCAGCGTCAGACCCCCAGCAGATGGCGGCAGCCATCAACCAGAAGACGAGACCCGGCTGTTCTGATTTCAGATCTGCTCGTCCCTCTCTGTCCTCCACAGCTCTCCGTTGGAGTGCTACGCTAACTGCTCCTGTCCCAGCAGCGCCTTCAACCCCGTGTGCGGCTCCGACGGCATCGAGTACGTCTCTCCGTGTCACGCAGGCTGCACCAACTTCACCAGAGACCCCAACAACACTCTCAGGGTTCAGGTGGGTGCGCCCCCTGCTGTCCGTCTCTGCAGGCGGGATGTAATCAGTGACACAGTGTCAGTCAGACTTTACAGTCTGATGAATTTATGTCTTGTACAACAGGAGAATAGCTCATCATTAATGGCTCATCTGACCAACCCGGAAAATAGTGACGTTAATTAATGAAGGAACCTTGAATGAATGTGTTAAAAGAGAACAAATTCAACGTATTTAACATCCAAACGAGTAAATTTGTTTGTCACTTGTGTTAGAAATAACAGTTTTATCTGTGATTTTCTCAATGTGGGAAGAAAGAATAAACCTGTGGCTTAGCTCACATCCTGTAAATTAGCTGGAATTAACCTTTAACTGTGTCCTCGACAAATTAAATGTCATCAAGAAGCTCGTGAATCGGCTCTTCGGGGGGGGCAGACTTGACCCAGATGATAAAGCTTGAGCAGGAAGTGACCTCAGAGGCCTCTCTGATCTGAGGGAGTGTGTCATCGTTTCCACGCTGTGACACGTCTGCCGTTAGTTCTGTGACCTGATCCTGGACTCGTGTTTCGCGACCTACCTCTGAATATGTGGCTCACTCCGGGAGAGAGCGCCAACAGCTGGCAAGATGAACTCCTGAAGCTTAACTGAAAATGTTAGAATGAAAGATTAAAAAGTTAATTTTTATGCCGCTGTGCTGGCGACAGTCAGACCCGCCCATCGCGCAAACGTCCGCTGTGACTCGAGGAAGAACTGACCAGATTTTAGAGGCCATAGGTCAAAGGTCAAGGTCCCCTGAACTTACTTTTGAATACAAAAAAATGCTCAGATTAAACACTGACAGTTAATTTGGATCAATAAAACTTCACCTTTGGGGGGCAAAATATCTCAAGACCACATTCAGGGACTTTTGTCAAACTTGGCAGGAACCTACATGTGGACTGGGGGTTGGAGGTCAAAGGTCACTGTAAGGCAGCAGAACAGTGACACAACCAGCTGCTCTCTGCCTTCCTTCTCATATAACGCGGAGCTCTTTACTTCCTCTCCCAAAACACCAACAAAGAAGAGCTCCTGTTCCTGTAAACATCCACCCGACCTCACTGGCTCAGCTGATATTCATGTTCAGGTTTGACTCATAAAGAATCACGTGACTTTCTGCACGCTCTGTTACAGTTTGACCCCAACACACTGAAGCAGCTCTGTGATCCAGACTTTATTCCAAAACATGCAGCCAAACCTCTGAAATTAATAATCCAGAATATTGTCAAATTTACCTTCCTTAAATAAGAATGAAAACTGGCGCTATTGTAATTATTTGAGATGCGCAGCAGCTTGTCTGTGTGTTTTTCATGTTGAAACAATGACAACGCTGCTCTGTAGCTGAGACGAGCCATTACATCTTTATGCTAAGCTAAGTTAGCGTGGGAAATGAATCTAACTGTGTTTCCCGAAGCGTCAAACGCAGCAGATGCTTTGCTACCTGACAGATATAAAATCCTGTACCTCTGTGAAGATAACAGCAGTGTTTCCCGTCTGGTTGCAGCTCTACACCAGCTGCAGGTGTGTGTCCGGGGGCCAGAGTCACGCCCGGCCGGCTTCCTGCCCCAACGGCTGCCCGCACTTCCTCCTGCCCGTCATACTCGTCATGTCTCTGGCCGCGCTCATCGCCTGCCTCACCCACAACCCCTTGTACATGATGGTGCTCCGGTGAGGAAGCTTTTTTCATCGTTAACCTGCTTACTAATTGTATATTATTATGTCTTTTAATCCAGCGGCCTCCGTGTTTCCATCCCAGTGGATTCATTGAGAGCAGCGATATACAGAAACACACTTCTGTTGATTTATACAGAAATCCTAACACGTCTGCCCGGGTGCTTCTCAAACTATTAGAATATCGTGATTTTTCTGTGTTGCTTCAGACAGTTTCGAGGATTTTGATATTTTGATTGTGATAAATTATGGCCCACAGCTCAAAAAAAAAAAACCCCATCTGAAAATATCAGAATATTTCACTGGAGCTCTCTGTAAAATATCCATAATCATCAAAATGAAATCAAAAAGGGCTTAATGCAAAATATGTGAAAGTTGAACTTGATTAAATAATGAAAAAAAAATGAACTTTTCCTTGATTTTCTAGATTTTGGAGCAGCAGTAATATGACATGATAAGTAGAAATGAAACGGGACATTTTGTGGACTTTTTTTGCAGAGTTTTATTGGTACTCCTGCTGCTGTTGTCCAGGTTTGTGCTGAACTCGACTGACCTTCTGATTTCTGCTCCTGTTTCAGATCTGTGGCCTCTGAGGAGAAATCGTTTGCCATCGGAATCCAGTTTTTACTCATGAGACTGTTGGGTGAGTTAGGAGGAGATTATTGATGAAACACACACTGTTGTCAGCGCTGATCAGCGTCATTATCTCAAATCTCAAACATGTTAACTGCTGTATGGAGTTCTGGAGAGTCCAATATTAAATAGACATGATGAAATGAATAACACCATTAATGCAAAATGTCTATATGAACCAATTATTTTATTAATGACAGTTAGTTTAGAACTAATCAGGCCTCAGGCTGTCATCATGACAGTATTGATCTCCTCATCGATCTGCATCTCGATTTGTGCAGATTAGACTCATTGTGACGGAGATATGGATGAAAACATGAACTATATACTTTTATAACCAGGGACGCCCCCTGGTGGCCAATCTCGATGTAAGAAAGTACTGAAAATCTAGTCAGCAGCTCTGACATCTCACAGATACAGTTTAGAGAGCAAAAAATGAAAAGCCAGCCTCAGATAAGTTTGGTTCCATCGTGCTGACATGAAGGATGTGCGGCAGCGCTGCTCATGATTCCATATCAACCATTTTAGGGGGTATAAAGTGAGTTTTATGTAAACTTAAATATTTCATGACAGAAAAAAGACATAGAAAAATATTGGTCGAGAAATGTAGTGTTAATATGAATTAAGAGCATATTTAAAACTTATTGCATTGTATAAAAATAAAAATAAACTAAAATTAGGAAAAGTAAGAAAGGAGGAATAACTTTCAAAGTCATCTTTCACGCAGTATTTCATTTTAATATTTTATTAGTTGGATATTGCACATATGAGGACTCCGTATGGTTTCCTCCCTGGCTTCTGAAACAACGTTAGATTAAACCGAACTCGCAGAACAGAGCTTTTAGCTTCTTCTTCTTCTCCTCCCCCTCAGCCTGGCTTCCTGCCCCCGCCCTCTTCGGGACCGCCATCGACACCTCGTGCATCTGGTGGAAACGCGTGTGCGGGAAGAAGTTTAGCTGTGGTTACTATGACAACAACATCTTGCGGAACAGGTGAGGAAGCTCAGAATCACGCAGACACATGTCATGGCTGCGAACGGGGGGTCTGATGTTTGTCTGGCCCTGCAGGTACATGGGCCTGCAGGTGGGCTACAAGGTCATGGGCGTCTTCCTGCTGGTGCTGCTGGGCAGGAAGGCCCAGCGGATGCAGGAGTACTGCCTGGAGAAGAGGCCCGAGGGTCTGCTGTGACAACCTCTGACGGCCCATCCGGGTGTTCGACATCTGGAAGAGCGCAGAGCTGAGCGACGCCGCCTCGGTGGGAGAACGCCACACGGACCTCGATCCCAGCAGGCCCCCCTCCCGATGCTACGCTGCCCCGGCTGGAGTCAAGATCCACCTTTTCCAAAAGGGGAAAATCTCGGCTTTTTTTTAAACGTGTACAGGAACTTTGGATAATCTCACTGAGTTAAAGGAGAATTCTGCTGTTTTTCACTTCTTGACAAATTGCATCTTACTTTGAAAATCCCACCCATGTGGCGCACCAATTAGCATGACAAGGCTAAACAATGTAACAGCAGCGGAAGACGGGAAACAAATCGCTTTTCTGGCCATTATTCCACCTTTTTTCTGCTTTCTGATGGTTACAAAAGACAAATATGTGAAGCAGATTTATTTGAATTCACATTGGTTTGTCTTGAGGGCAGCTTCCCATTTTCAAATGGCAGCAGATGTAAAGTACATGTATGATAAATATGCCCAAATATGCCACGTTATTGGTTCATATAACTGTGAGGGAACAAGTCTCGTCTTGAAAAACACCAGCGCTCTCCTTTAAGAGGGGTCAGCCCTGTGGTTGGCGCCTCACCTGGTCCTTGTGTCCGAGACGTCGAGACGATTCAACAACAGATCAATTTTTGTGCATTTTTGTAAGGTAGGAATCTCTCCTGGTTTTTATTTCCGGTGGGAACATATTCTGTAACGAATTAACAATATTAGCTTAACATTTAAGTTTATTTTAATAGATATTTGTCTCATACATTGAGACATCCGCCATATATGATCACATGACACTTAATATCGCTGCAATACTAATTGATTTTCAAATATTAATTTTCAAATAGTTTCATTTACAAATGCAATTAACTGCACATATTCAATGTGATGTACTGCTGGGTTTATATGGATGTTTTACAGCGTGTAAATTTGTGAGTATTAATATGTAATAAACAGCACAATGAACCCCGTCAGTGTGTCTGCCTGTGTGTGAAAGAGCCACGTCTACATACATCAGTGATGGACTCACGGGCGGAACTCATCAGCAGGGCACCACAAAAAGTCTCACGTTTGTAGTGAAAAAGTAAGGAAGTTACTTGAAGCAGCTTACTTGAGTTCTGAGAGGAAAAAAAACAAACTTTTGTAACAAACG
Source organism: Mola mola (assembly GCA_001698575.1). Taxonomy (NCBI): domain Eukaryota; kingdom Metazoa; phylum Chordata; class Actinopteri; order Tetraodontiformes; family Molidae; genus Mola; species Mola mola. The sequence goes on along the minus strand of KV751319.1, from coordinate 20,633,637 downwards.
GGGACACGGAGGAGAGTTGAGAGATCCTATCAGGTTGCATTATGGGACCTGTGAAAATGTGCAGCAAAGAAGTTTTTTTTCATTTTGCACTTTGAGGAAATGTGAAATATCTATAGTGTATAAATATAGTTTTGAGAATAAAGTGTAAATGTTGATCATTTAGAGAGAGAGTAAACACCTACAATAAGCCTCTAATAGATGAGCTGGTGAAACTTCCGAAAGTAAGAAATTTCTCTTTTAGCTCATCAGATCTGTGTCCTTTTCAGGATCAGCGTCTGTTAGGAAGGGTAACCATGGTTACAACTCGGCGGGGATATGTGGCATCACATGACACAATAAGACAACTGATCAAGTTGTTTGATCCTGAAGGGGCAGAGCTGAGATTTAATTCTCAAAATTTCTCTAAAAACTGTATTTCTGCGTTGTTCTATACATTTCGTCTTTTTTTCCACATTTTGACTTTGTTCTTCAAACTGTATTTCAACATTATTCTAAACGTTTTGTCTTTCTTTTTTTTTTTTTTTTTTTCTCCTCAAAAGTCCATAAATACATCTTGATCGTCATAATTTGTAATTTTGTCTGTAACTTTGCAAAACAGCGCCCCCTCTCGGCTGGCGGCCGACGGTGTCTGTCAGAAACCTGCGTTGTTCGGAATCTTGGCATTTTCTCAGATGTTTCTCTGTAGGTATCTGGAACATTCTGACTAGTGGAGAAAAAGCTCATCAGCCGCTGAAACTGAGCTGGAGGAATTTTCACATCAAGAGAAGTACAGTGAGAGCATCCTGAGTGGAGCAGTTCAGGGAAACTGTTAGTGACACGGCTCCTGATCCAGAACAGTTCCCGAAGGCTGCAGCCTCCCTCTCGCATGACGTCATTATCTGTCACGACCGTCGGGTCGCGGGAGAGCGCATGCGCGCACCACCGCGAGCGTGACGGACCGGTACAGCAGCGGAGACGCCGAGCAGCCGCCTCAACATGTCGCTGGGCAGCGACTTCGGGAACCCGCTGCGGAAATTCAAACTGGTGTTTCTGGGGGAGCAGAGCGGTGAGACTCGTTTCCTTCTCCTCAGCTCACCGGTTGGGTTCCGGTCGCGCGTAACCTGCCGCGGCCGCTCAGCAACTTCCCGGCGGGGAGTCCTGCGTTCAGGCGGCAGTGTGGGGTGGGGGGGGCTTTGTGTGGCGCAAAGGAGGAGGCCGTGAGGCTCCCCGAGGGTGACAGCAGGCGGAGGGATCCGTTCACGGGCGCCGGGACACACCCAGGTTGTCCGCGGTGATTAGTCACCAAGTTTGTGTTTGTGCGTGTTGGAGGCGTGCTGGTCGACTCCTGCTGGGACTGACTCATCAGTGATCTCTCTGAAGCTCAGGCTGCAGCATGTTTTCCAGCATGTTCTGGGCGTCCTTTGTGTGCTTGTGGTGTCTCCAGCAGCCCCGTGAGGCACCTCAGCGATGAGCCCCTGCGCTCGGTCATTACAGCGTTTGAGTTTCCGTCCGGTCCGGAGATTTGATTCATTCTTGTCCTGAACTACACAGCTTACTCAGTTCGTTAACGTCTCTGGGAGAGCGGTGAATGCGTGAAAACCCCCAGAAGGCATCAGGAGGAGCAGGGCTCTGTAAAGGTCACGTCAGTTGGCCTCGGCGTGGTGGAGGACACCAGCAGCAACATCCTGTCTGCCCACCGTACCACACCTGGCAACCTTAAAATGCAGTTTTCACTCTCACCTGTAGATGTTGAACACCTGGGTTTGTTTGTTTTGGCGATTCTGCTCGTACGGATGTGTTTAGGTGTGTTCTTGTGACAGATCGTGACCTGCTTCCTGTGTGGATGGGCGTTAACCTAGCGTGATCCTCGTTCTGAATGAGCCTGATGAGTAAACGAGCACTCGTCGACTCGTTTTGTTTCTCGTGTGTATGTGTGCAGGTGTTACTTGTGACGGGCTGTGTCGTCCAGCTCGAACGGATGTCCCTCTGCTGTCGAGTGTAAAATATGAACATGCGATTCTTAAAGGAACAATATGTAACACGGGCAACACAGTGGTGCAGTGCACTCCAGAAGGTCCTGGGTCCGATTCCCGGGTCAGGACATTTCTGTGTGGAGTTTGCATGTTCTCCCTGTGTCTGCGTGGGTTTTCTCCGGGTTCTCCGGCTTCCTCCCACATTCACTCCTTCCTCCCAGGTGTGAATGTGAGTGTGGATGGTTGTTTCTCTCTATATGTCGGCCCTGCGGTGAACTGGCCCCTTGTCCAGGGTGACCCCGCCTTCGCCCCAAGATGCTGAGATAGGCTCCAGCCCCCCCGCGACCCCTAACGGGATAAGCGGTAGAAAATGGATGGAAATATGTAACACACAGCCAGTGTTTAAAATAGGTACAGCAGTCCAAGATCAAAACAAGAGAGATTTGTCTCCCTCTCGCCTCCCTCGTCCGACTACGTGATAAGCTCATTTTAACATTTTGCAGTGCTCAGTCACTTTTATCTGAACAAGTTCGCCGATACACCTACGGCGGAGTGGGAGTGGCTTAAAACCTCTCACCTCCTCTGGTAAGACTTTTAAAAACCAAAGTAGGCCGTTCTGCTCCGGAGTCCAGACAGGAGGAGGAAATACTGGCTGCTGCGTTACTGTCAGAGGCTCTCCTATGATTTCATATAGTAAATATCTTGGATGTTGCTCCTTTACGACCATAAAAATAATCTGAAACCAGAGCAGCAGCAAGTGTGGCTGCAGTTTGCAGGTCGAGTTTTGGTTGTTGTGCTCTCATTCCTTACTTCCAGTGAAATGTCTGTTTTGGAAACCAAATAAATGCGAGACAAGATGGCCAATGATGAACTCGTCATTTCTGTCATGTGACCCTGTGCGATCCTCTGTGACCCTCTGTTACCCTCTCTGACCCTCTCTGACCCTCTGTGACACTCTGCGACCCTCTCTGACCCTCTGTGACCCTCTCTGACCCTCTGTGACTCTCTGTGATCCTCTGTGACCCTCTGCGACCCTCTCTGACCCTCTGTGACCCTCTGCGACCCTCTCTGACCCTCTCTGACCCTATGTGACCCTGTG
>KV751319.1:20611421-20630154 GCA_001698575.1 Mola mola | reverse complement strand
GACCCTCTGCGACCCTCTCTGACCCTCTCCGACCCTCTCTGACCTTCTGCGACCCTCTCTGACTCTCTGTGATCCTCTGTGACCCTCTGCGACCCTCTCTGACCCTCTGTGACCCTCTGCGACCCTCTCTGACCCTCTCTGACCCTATGTGACCCTGTGCGACCGTCTGCGACCGTCAGTGAGGTGTGTCGGATGGGGGCTCGCCATGGGGTGGGTGGAAGTGGGCAGAATGTTAAATGAGCTGTCAGGAAGTGTTACCTCCTGCTCTTTGGCTTTTTTCTGTGCTGCCTTACAAAGATTTCTTTGACAAACACTCAAAGCAGGCCAATCAGCTGTTTGCAAGTCTGCGCGCCCACGCTCCCGGCAGAGACGGCACCATCTGCTGCCACCAAACACCTCAGGTTCCTGCTCTGCCTTTATCCCGTCGTGGCTGTTGAGCCGTAGAAACGCTTTGAAAGGAGCACCGCCGCACGGTGCTTTGTACACATTTGGTAGCTGCGTCCCGGAGAGGAGCTGCCAGGAGATCACTGACTCAAAATACCACCTTTCACTGTCATCACAGGCACAATACGGCTGAATCGCGGCACCTTCACAGTCGGGTTCACTGGGTTGTCGAAGGAATCGGTCACCCAGGTAACTGCTCTCTGGGCAAACTAAACCCCGCGTGTTGTCTTGCCCAGGCAGCAGCCTGGACTTTTCTTCACCGAGGCTCGGATGTGACGCGGACATCAGTTCCGTGCAGCCGTGAGAGTTCCTTGACAAATCATACAATAAGTAATTTAGCTTCATTAAAAGTCTCAAAGTGTGACATTAATGTGACGGTTGGACGTGGAACGGGAGAGCGGATCTGTGGCCCGCATTAGCTTTAGCTCGTGACCAAATGGTCCGGGTGTGTCCAGCTCATTGTGACGGACCAGACGCCTCCTGAATCATACGGGTTTGTCAAATCCAGAACAGCTAAATCGCATCGTGAGTCAAAACAAACTCTTGTGCAACAACGTCTGCTGCTGTGTGTGGGGGGCAGGGCCACAGGCCGCGGTGGCCGCTGATGGGCCGTCTCAGCTCCTTCAGCTGGACTGATTGAAGTCTCGGGGAGACCACGCCGCGTTCCCTGCTGCTGTCAGATTTAATAACCTGCGTCTAATCATAACTTTTATTATCATTATCATAATATTCCACATCCCATCGCGTCCTTAGCCGAGCGTTCTTCTTCTCTGGTGGATGGAGTGAAGCAGCTTTGATCTGCCAGTGATGGGCGGAGCTGCCCATTAATGGGTGTGATTGATCAGACTGCCTCGCTCCTTTGGGGCCGGAACACGTCAACACTGAATGGAGCCACAACGCGACGTGTAAAACTATTTTTTAATCTGGCATTGCTTAATACGCGACATACATTAGCATGTCAGATTTGCCAAGAGTCAAATCTATTTGCTGCCTTTGTTTATTTACACAGAACATGATAACACTGCTATAACTCCGCCCCTCAGTGTGAGTTTCGATAGCAAGCTGCCCTTTCACAATGACAGAGTGACACAGCAGCGTTGGAGTCTAGTGAGACGCTTCACACACATGCTGAGCAGCACTTTGCCATGACTCAGCGTTCCTGTTATGTGGTGACGATCTGGTCCTCTGAACCTTGTGTTGCCTCCGAAGTCTGTCAACACATCCATCTCCCGTTGTTGTTCTCGTTTTGATTAGCGGCTAACAGCCGCTGGCTGTTTTTAAATCTCCGGGTTGTGGGAGGTCGTCACAGACTCGGCTCGTTGTTCCACCTCAGTGTGTTTCCACAGATTGATTCTACGCTGCCGCTCGAGTTTGACGCCTTGTTGCACCTCCAGGACATTTACACAGACGGAAGTGAGCAACAGAAGCAAAACAGGCATAACAGTGAACAGGCTGTGCTATCGTGAGCATGTTAGCATGCCAATGTTACCGTTTAGCACCAATCACTGCTAAGTGTGACCCAGAGACTATGTAAACATGGCCGACCTCTAAAGTGAAGCTAAAGCATTTTGATCGCCCCCTGGTGGCCGACTCTAGTACACGTAGGCCCTAAGTCCCTCCTCCTCCATTATTTTAGCTAAAAATTCCTCAAATGAAGTGTTCCAAAATAATTTTTGTAATTCTAGATCAAGTTTTGCATCACGTTGGTTTTAATTAGTTATTTGATGCTAAAAAATAAAAGGGCTGAAATGTCATGATTGACATCTGGGGCGGGGCCTCAATACGATGACCGTTCACACTCCAAATGACATCACCAGGACAATATGGCTGCCGTCTCATCTGATGCTGGACTGGAAGTGAGCGGCTGAGTTGGTGAGGTGATTTCCACAGCGTGCTGTGTGTCTCCTCCTGCTTCCGGAACGCTGAAGCTGCTCCTGGTCCAAACCAGCTGCTGTGTGCTGAGTTTGAATAAGATTCACAAGATTCCTCCGCAGAGATGCTGCTCATCTGCATCTGCTCAGTATCGTGTCCCTGAAGATGCTCAGACAGCCTGAACCGCCTGAAAATAATACTGGTGTGCAGGTTTTGTTTTTCTAACTGTAAAATATTCCTCCTCGTTCAGAGGAGCGTTGGGTCCTGCGGGAGTCGTTCTGCAACCGGGGGCTCCGTACAAACGCTGCACCGCTCAGTGGGTGTGCTCCCAGAGCCCCATGGGAAAGTCCCGGAATGAAACAGGATTGCAAATCTGTCTGCTGCCCATGCGGTCGTGTAGAGAAACTGTCTGAATCAGTTCCGCCGGCCGCTGCAAAGGTGCCGTGAGCTGTTTCTGCCAACAGAAGCAAGAACGAAATAAAGAGTGTCTGTCGGCCCTAAGACAGATGTAACTTCTCATCCGGCTTTGTTGGCGTGAATATGAAAGAAAAAAGTTCAGGAATAGACTCAGGACGTATCGTGAAGCTGGAGAGAAGTGAGGTGGCTCTGAAATCGATTGGTGACAGGGAACAGCAAACAATCCCGGCTGCCATTTGCCCAGCGTGGGATGTGACACTTGACTGAGCCCCGCGGGCCTCCGTCAGCGTTCACCCCGTCCCGGGTCCCAGACGAGCCCTCTAGCCGTCAGCCGGCTCCTCCTCGTTAATGGATGAAACTGGCGTTAATGTTCGGCTCCGTTGAACACAGTCAGAATGTGTTGTCTCGCGGAGACGCTGCTGCGAGCGCCCAGGTCGATGGACTGGACGCAGGCTGAGCATTTATCACTCCAGTTTAACCCGGTGGGGAGGGTTTCATCACGCAGCCGGCCGAGTAACCGCTGTCAGAAACGCTCGCGGATGTTTTATTAGCATCACATTGGCGTTTAGTCCGTGTAATCGGAAGTGTTTCTGTGGTTTGCGTGTTTTGATGGACAGGAACATGAATGAATCCTGATAAAGCTGCAGCCTTTGTCGGTGAGCACTTTGTCCCTCGTGTGACCCCGGAGCTCAGACGGTTCAGCCGGGGAACAAAGGCCAGACTCGACCCCAAACGGTGGCTACAACTGGTTCTGTCTCTGCTGCGGAACACCAAGGTCCGGAGGAAAACAAGCTGGACTTTTGTGAGATCGACCCGGGTCAGCAGTTCTGTGCTGGTTCTGTCATGACGGTTCCATCTGCCAGGGCCACACGACAAATGTGTGCAGCAACAGGGCTCCATCAGCCTGGCTGCTGACAGCACTCAGTCAGCGTCTGCAGCTCAACTTCTGTCGGGCCGTAACATCAGATGAGCTGCCCAGAGAAGTGGGCGGAGCTTCTGGACGTGGTTGATCCCTCTTTGGTCGGGTCTTAACTTCCGTTTGTAGCTGCAGTGACGTCCCGTGTTAACTGACCAGGGTTTTCTGAGGTGTTCTGAGCCCACGTTGTGATATCCATCCCAGAACGATGCCGGTGTTTATGTCTGAGGGGTCGAAGGTCATGGGCACTCAGCATTGGTTTTGGGCCACGCCCCTTACGTGCAGAGATTTCTCCAAATTCTCTGAATCTTTCAATGATATTATGGGCTGGTAGACGGTGAAACCTCTTGCAGTTGCGTGAACTGTTGGACTATTTGTTCTTCACTAAGTGGAGAACCTGGCGCCATCGTTGCTTGTGAACGACCAATCAGGTACGATTACCTGGTCACAATTAACCTGCTGACCTGGAATGTTCCAGCTGTTTTTTGAGCATTTCAGCACTTTCTCAGTCTTTTCTTGCTCCTGTCTCAGCTTTTTGGGAAAAACAGATTCAAAATGTGTTTGTGTTTCCAAAAAAACCAATACATTTTATCAGTCTGATCATTAAATATCTTTGTGTTGAATTTAACTGAATATAGGTTGGAAGGATTTTGCGAATCACTGCATTTTGATTTTATTCACATTGCACACAACCTTTTGGGGTTTATGAGTGTTTGACACTGTGAGTCGTTGTCAGCAGCTCATGTGAAGAAGTACAAGCATGTTGCACACGTTTAAGGATACTTTTAGAGGTGACTCAGCGCTGCTGGATGTTTGCATCTCGCTGATGTCACTATTTGTGCTGATAGAACATCGTTTGGAGAAGTGACCAATCTATAACATAACATAGACGATAATATGTAATTCATAACATTTAAATTTACATTCTCAGTTTGTTTCAAAATTGATGACATCAAAATCAGAATAACCATATATTTTTGTTTGGTCAGGATAAGCATAAATCGACCCGTTATTATATACACGATATATATTTCATCAGCTAAAATGACAGTGACGCACTGTTTCATTATGCTGTTAATAGTATATTTGTTGTTTTACCTTGAAGGAAGCCAACAGAAAATTTCCACTCAATCAGTTGATCAGTTAAATGTTCTGAGCTACTCGTGGATTCATTACACGATTAACTAACACAGTCAGTATTGATTTGCAAATTGATTAAACTGAAACTATGATGAATGGATTCACTTTGTTGCCATAGAAACTGACATTGAAACATCTGTGTGGCTTCTGGGTGGTGTGACACCCATGAAGAAGAGTGAGGGAGTATTTCTGCGCTGACGTCACGTCGCGAGCTCGACCCTCGTCCTCGCAGCTGATCAACGCTCATTATGTGACCTTTGACATTTTGGTGATGGGGACAGAAGGTGATGAGATTCTTGTCACTCATCAAACTCATGAAAAATAGCAAAACTGAAAAATATCAAAAGCTGCAAGTTCAATAGTTTTTATAGCTGTTGTTCATTGTATTAAAATTAAGAATATTTGTGAATATTTCTTTGCTTTAAAGCGCACTTTAGTTAATAGCGGCCTCATATATTCCTCTGCTGGGATATTTATGAAGGTAGACCTTATTAAATTTCAGTTCAGCTGAATTCAGAGTGGACAGTAAGATTAGTAAATTATGACAGTCGGATCTGTGGCCGTCCAGTCTGAACAAAATACCAGCAGGTGTCTGTTCAAGTATGCAGTAATGAGATCTGCTCCTCTCACACACAGGCTGCTTTGGTTTCATGTTCTATACACATACAAGTCTATTCTAGTTGTGAAATGTTCTTTAGTTTATACTTTATTGTCTTTTCTTTCTGGAATATGCTCAGACATCTGAAAACAAGGTAAATTCAAAAATAGCTTCCTCTTCCAACTCACCGTCCTGCTGCATTAAACAGCTTTATAAAACTGCAGTCTGCATTATTAATTCACATTTAATTAGTGCTGCAGCAACACAAAGATTAAGTGTAAGAAAGTCAGTCATGTAGAAATTTATGTGTCAGTTTTTGCAACTTAAGTGACAACACAAACTTCATTTATCGTTATTTAATTAGCATAACGGACATAAAGGTTTTGTGTGCCAAGTTAAATACACATTATTTAGTTCTGTGAAAATATATTGTGTTTCATTCTGAGGATCCGTACGAGCTTTAATTAAAATGAATGAAGGGAGCCCAAGTGAAAGCATTTATTGTTTCAGCGTTTAATTACAGGCTGGTGAAGCAGCAGTTGATCTGAATGAAACTAAAAACCAATGAAGATTAATGAGAAGGTAAACCAAAGTGTGACTACGTGCACGATGTCAGGCACTGAGCGTGTGCGAGGACCAAAACAACGGAAACCACTGGCATCGGTAAAGATAGACGGCACGTCCTTCTTTCCACTGTGCAAAAATGAAGCCAACGTATCTCAACGAGCTCCGTCTTCTTCAAATTCCTTCCGAGTTCTGCAGTGATGGGAAGTCATCACACTGCCCACGCACCCAAATAAGTAAATAAACACTTGATCGTACGCTGGTGTGATAAAAACTGTAAAATGACAGAAACCATGTGCACTTTGACTTTTTACTTTGGCCTATGTCCCACCTGATAAAATTGAGGGGATCTGTATTGCAGCCCACCACCAGGGGACAGTCAAGATACCTTGTCCTCACTTTTAGGGAGCTATAATTCTGTTTACAAATGGGAAGCTGTTGCACAGTTTGGCAACAAAATGAGGCTTTCCAGTGAAGTGAATGAGTAGATAAATTACGTTTTTGATCGTGTCCTCTGTCCAGTCAACACGTTTAATCGCTCGAACGCTCGCGAGACACCAACGGTTGCTCTGAAACGGTTGTGATCCTGTCGGAATCTGGATGGACTTGAATCTACCAGTGGAATATCGATTCTGACCGTGGACATTGTGGTTCAGAGGGTAACGGGGGAGGCCACTGAAAAGCGGTGAAAGGGTCTACATACAGCCAATAAGGGAATGGCAGGTTGATGTTTGTTTGTTGAGCCATTCAGATGACATTTTACCTCCTTGATTTTCTAATCAATCACTTTAGCTGATACTTGTTGGTTTTATTGGGAAATCTGCAGGAACCATCCTCCGACGTCTGAGTGTTAGTTTGGAGAAACCAGATTGGAAATGCTGATCCCGGACAGACAGACTAATTTGAACCATCGTGCAGCGATCATCAAAACGCTTCAATAACATTTGCTGTGTGAATTATCATCGCCGCTGTTTCTCATTAGCAGTTTGTCTGTTGAAATGAAACGCAGATTTTAATCAAATTTTCTGAAAATAGAAAATAGAAAATAGAAAAGGCGCATTTATGTGTGTTTTCATCCACAAACGCAATGTGAATATTAGCAGTTAGTTGATGCAGATAGCCAGCAGGGGGCAAACTCTCTGTACCACAGAAGAGGAGCGTGCAGCTAACCAAACTTAGAGGAAATGAAAACGCAACAAGAAAGGCAAGTACTACTACAGATGTTTGCCTCCTTCAAGCGTAAAAACTTTTATGCAATATTTCTGGATTTTTAAAACATTTTTCATTGTTTCCATTCTTTTGTTTAAATACGCGAATCCAAAATGTGCATAAAATAGGTTTATGTAAAGCAACGTATCGATGGCGAATGAGAGCTCGGTGCGACTAATTCAACAGTTTGTTGTGAATTCTCAGTCAGCACCTGTTTGTGATTTCAGTGATGCGATTTGCTGCTTATTTGCGATCAGTTTTGTAAGCATGCGGTTAATTCAACAGTAAGAACAGGAGTCTGGTAATATTGGAAAAATGCAACATACTGTGTCTGAAAACCTGGAAATCACAGCAGGGTCCTCTTTCCCCGAGAAGATGCTATTTTCATTTCGGCAGCCTCCAGCTGCTTCTGTCTGTGAGAATTTAAACATTAAAACGTCGGGATGGCTCTTCTCAAGGCCTCTGGCCTCAAACCGTTGATTCATGACTTCCATCCACACAAACACCATGAGTCACACCTCGGCTGCTCTGTCCCGGTGTTCTTACTGTACCATGTGTTAATGTTGTGTGGTCAGACGCCTCGTTAGAGTGCATCAGGGCTGGAATGGCTTTCTGAGTGAGTGCCTGATGTGTGCACGGGAGAGTCTGTCTTTGTTGAGCCTGAAAGCGTGTTCATGCATTATTCAGAGGTATTGGTAAATGGACGTGTCCTCGCCAGAGTTCATATCGCAGGTTCTGTGCGTGTGTAATCCGTCACACACTCGTTTTAAACCAATTAATGCTGCACAGATCGAGTCCTGTAGCCAAGAATGACTCATAATCTATAAAATATACATAGTTATGAAAGAGTGGAGAGACACTTTGGAATCTTGAACTTTAGCCTAAATGCTAATGTCAGCAATACTGCCACTAAACACTCACCAGCCACTGTATAGGTAAACCTGGCTGGTTCTGGGCTGGACCCCCTTTTGCCTGCAGAACTGCCTTAATTCTTGGTGGCGTCGATTCAACAAGGTGATAGAAACGTTCCTCAGAGATTTTGATCCAGATTTACTGTCGATTTGTCGGCTGCACATCCAGTATGGGAATCTCCTGTCCTGAGATCTGGTGACTGTGGAGATCATGTTAGTAAAATGGAATCAAGACAGCCGTTTTGGATGATTTGAGCTTTGTGACATGATGCGTTAACCTGCAGGAAGCAGCCATCAGAAGGTCATACAGGGATGGACACGGTCAGCAACAGGACTCAGGTCGAATGTGGCACATAAACACTGTCAAACTGGTACTGAGGGGCCCAAAGAGTGCCAAGAAAATATCCCCCACCAGCAGCCTGACGCATAGGTAGGCAGGATGGATCCTTGCTTTCATGCTGTGTAGAGTAAAAGATGTAAGCTTTCCTATCTGCAAACAAAAGGCTTATTTGATTAACAAATTTATTAAAATTTGTCTGAGTGAGCAGTCTGCTTTTGCTATCATAATCTACCCACCAGGATTATCGCACCAGTGGACAGGCAGACAGCCTTGGACTGTTTCTTCACCCTAGAGATGGTTGTGTGAGAAAATCGCAGTAGATGAACAGTTTGTGAAATACTGCAGACCAGCGAGTCTGGCATCAACAGCTGTGTCGCACTCAAAGCCACCTAAATCCTCCGTTTGAACTTTTACAGATTCCCTCGGCCATGTTGAGCCGCTGCCTTGACGAGCATTGAACACGTGTACCTAATAAAGTGGCCGGTGACTGTATCAAACCTGTGTCCAAACATGTGTTGGACAAATAAAATCCTACTGGTTGTGAAAGAAAAGTCAGGGGATTCATAAAGTTGTTGTCCTTCTTCCTGAGGACGGAACAAATACCAATTGTTACAGCAACACAGCCGATTAAACATTTTCCCAAATGTCAGTTTGTCTGAGGTGGGCGGAGCTTGGGTCAGATGTTAACTTTGTGTAATGACAGCAGTAATGGAGGGGTGAGTTTTGTTGGCCTAACAGGAGCACAGTGTGTCCACGCTGTCGGTCCTCAGAGGAGCCAGTCAGACCAGAGCCGACCCTCCCTGTAGGACCACTACGTGGCTGCCGAGGGCCCCAAACTCACGCGTAACGTGCTAAATTATCTGAACGTAGCAGGTTTTATCCAAAACTGGCCCTCGTCCGAGGCCCTGCTCCTCCTCCTCCTCCACAGTTCATTAGACGTCGATGATGTTGAACTAATTTCCCATAAGGAAGAAAGTTGTACTTTGACTTATGATCCAAATATTTTAATTAAGGTTTTAAATCTAAATGATATTTTTAATAAATTTAAGCACAGTCTTCATTGTGTGTGTGCAGCAGTGAGGCTGAAAGTGTTTTACTTTGAATTAGGTTAACTGATTAACATACTTACATACTGTAAAGTGAATTAAAAAGCTGATTTTAATATTTGACAGCAGTGGTTGGACCAGACCTCTGTAGTTTAAATGTGTCAGAATCTCCTTTATTGGATGTGAAGAATGAAAATATGCTGAAAGGCCTCTGAAACAGAAATATTGTGTGTGCTGTAACAGACCCATAACGTTGACCTTATTAGGAACGGCAGCGGTTTTAGCTTCAACATTAAGCCCTCGTTTGACCCGCAAACCAGCCGGATGACATCATGCTATGAGTGTGTGTAACTCGTCTGAGCTTTACAGCTACATACAGTTCAAATGATTCTTGCAGCAGTTTATGGCTTCGACAGTTATTCAGTAACTCAACGTTAAAGTTTTATTAGCAATGGGAAATCAACCAATGAATAAAACCAGTCCAGTCACCGGTTGAACATAACATTAGAACATAAAATACATCTTTTTTGAAAATGACTCCAGTATGGACCAAATAGCTCGACGGGTCTTTTCAGCAGCTCGGGCACGACGGAACGAATCGCTCAGCAACACTGTCTTTACACTTGTAGGGTCTGAAACACGTGGCTGTTTGACTGTAGGTGTCTCCTCCATGTCAGAGGACACTTCAGTGGTACTTTGAACTTCTTTTCAGTGGTGAAAAAAGTGATTTATTCCCAACGTCGTCGCTTTGTACAGCCTTGTTAAGCTCACCAGTCCAAACGACCAGACTCCGTCGTGGAGTCAAAGGTGTATTGTGTTAAATTTTAGTTTAGGAATTTGGGTTTGGGTTGAAAAATATGGAAAAAATGTGGTAGCATGCATGGTGGCCGATGCATTAATTTCTAAACATGCATCCATGTTCCAATTCAAAAGAGGCTGTTTTTTAGTGTGACGACATGCAGCCGGACAGTTTCTCTTCCTGGTTCTGTGTTTGGGCCACATGTTGTCAGCGTGAACTCTGCATATCGACTCTGTCTCAGGAACATCCTGAGACACTTTTTTAGTTTGATAATGTTAGAAACAGTGACAGATGTTGGGGGGGAGACATGACTTGATACTGACTTTATCTGTAGAGCCCTTGAGCAAGGCATCCAACTCTTTTATATTATTCCAACTATTAACTCTGAGCGTGTTGATGTCTGTGCAGCTCCCATTTGAAGTTTTCATCGCTGTTTGTGTGGCCGTTCCTCTCAGTCTGTCAACGCGTTACATTCGTTTGGAGGCCATCTGCTGTTTGGCTTTCTCCTCTAAAGTTGTGAGTGCTAGCAACCGTCTATGAACAAACAAGTAAACAGATGCAGCAGTGGGTATTTGTCCTGCTGTCCTGAATCGTCTCCAGGTCTCCTCCTCAGGAAGGACAGTCAGGAACAGCCCTGTTTTTCCTCTGCTCCTTCATTCGTCACTAAATATTAGATGTGTCTCTCTCAACCTGGTGCCGAGCGACGGCAAAGCATGACACACAGTTTTATATTTACCCGTCTCCTTGTGAGTGGGAATCGGGCCTGTGCACTAAGCGCTGCCGTGCTATGATTGGCTGCCAGGTCCTCGAGGGTTTTCCAGGATAGCTGCCGCCTAGTGAGCGGCAGTGGATTCACCTGCTCGGCACACAGCTTCAGGGCTGGACGAGACCCTGGTTTATTATCTCATGGAGCTCAGCGAGAGCTCTGCGTGCGTTTGGTACGTAGTTTAATATCAGCAGGGTTCACATCTATCCTATGTAAACTCTCTTTAAAGCTTCAGACATAATAACGTTTTAAATCTTTTTAAAATTCCAATCTACGATTGTACATAATGTTGTTTTTTGCGAGAAATCTTTATTTTAAAAAGAATCTATAAAACAAATTTGTTTAGATTTTGTAGATTAAAGTACTCTAATTTAAATCACACCCGTTCAGTGCAGTTACCTTCATGTGTTGTGAAATCTCCGCCGGGTTTTGCACATTTGGCAGTTTTTAGCTGCTGATTGTTCAGTGCAGAGGTGAGAGAATCTTTATTAGCGCATTCTATGGATGTAAAGTTCACATGTACAGTTCAGTTCAGGCGAAGCCAAATGTGAGTCCGACAGAGTCGGGTCTGAACGGGCCGTTAAATTGCACTTTAAGCTCTTAAGAGGCGCCCTGATGAGGCGTCGGCTGACTGCGCTCGGCCGAGTCCTGGTGGTGAAGGTGAAGCAGAAGCAGGTGTAAGTTCTCCTTGTTAATTGACTCTCGTGTTACAAACTCGCCCCACAAGAAGTCTTTGAAGCATCACACCGACAAGAGACTTCATTAAAAGCCAGACTGTAATTGTGAACCCCCAAACCAGGAACCTTCTATCTGTGCTACCATTACTGAGCTGATCATAAGGCCACAACATGCTAAGAAAGCTCACGTCACTGTAGTAAAACGCAGTTGAAATATTCACTGGAGTTTTTTGAGTTAAGTGAGGTGGACGCGTCTGTGGAGCCAAACCTGGGCCAAAAGTTTAATTTTAAAAAATAAACTGTGATCGAAAAACTAAAATTTTAAACTGTAAGTTAAAATTTTTATTTTGAACTTCAAAGGACTGAAGATAAGTAAAATAAATTTTGTTTTAAATCAGAATTTTTTGAATGAATTGTTAATTTTCATTTTTATATACGACCCCAGTTCCAAAAAAGTTGGGACGCGATGTAAAAAGTAGATAAAAACTGAATGCGATGATTTGCATGTCTCACAAACCCGCATTTTATTCCCAATAGAACAGAGACAACATATCGGATGTTGAAAGTGAGACATGTTACCATTTCATGAAAAATATTACCTCATTTTGAATTAGATGGCCGCAACACATCTCTAAAAAGTTTGGACGGGGCAACAACAGGCTGGAAGAGTAAGTGATACAAGTAAAAAACAGCTAGAGGAGCATTTTGATTAATTAGGTTGATTGGCAACAGGTCAGCGATTGGGCAAAAAAGAGCATTTTTGAGAGTCTGTCAGAAGTTAAGATGGGCAGAACTTCACCAATCCGCCAAAATCTGTGGAACAATTTCAGAAAAATGTTCCTAAATGTAAAATTGCGAAGACTTTGAATATCCCACCATCTAGAGTCCATAATATCACCAAAAGACTCAGAAATTCTGGAGAAATCTCCCAGCGTCGGTATTGGCTGCTCGTGATCTTTGGGCGTTAAAAACAGGCGTGAGTGTGCTGGAAGTCACTGCAGGGCTCAGGAACACCTCCAGAAATCACTGCCTGTCAACACAGGTCGCCAAGTTAAAGCTGCATCATGCACAGAAGAAACCAGGTGAAAACGATCTTCTCTGGGCCAAAGCTCATTTCAAATGGACTGAGGGAAAATGGAAAACTGTTAAGTGGTCAGATGAATCAAAATATGACATTTTGGAAACCACGGACAACATGTCCTGCAGACTAAAGAGGAGAGGGACCATCCGGCGTGTTATCAGCCTGCATCTCCGACGTTGTAGGGCTGCGTTAGCGGGCAGCTGACACATCCGAAAGGCTTCATCAATGCTGAAAGTATGCAGAGGTTTTAGAACAACATACGCTCCCATCTAGACTACGTCTCAGTCAGGGACGGCCTCGCATACTTCAGCAAGACGATGACTGAACCGCACGTAAGGTAAAGATGATGATGATGATGATGATGGCGGGATTCATCTAACACACAGAAATGTGGCATCATTTCCTTCACACCAAAGCAAATGTTTATCTACGTATATGTAATATGAAACCAGGTGACCTCTGAAACCTACGTTTATCATGTATCTGTATTCTGTGTGTATCAGGACAGAGTTGAGCCTACAAACTACAGTCAAAATGTCCCTGAAGTGAAACAGCCGTGTGTTTGTGACTCAGGAAGTGGAGCGCAAAATGGCTTCCCTTCTACAGCTGACTGATGGCGTCTGGCGCGCCGGCAGTGACACTTTTTTATACAGTTTTATACCGATTAAGGACAGTTACTGAGTATTTACATGTATTTGGTTGAGTTCTAGACCATCGACGTTTGTGAAATTGGGCTTAGGTTGGAAAAAACTGGAATAGAACTGCAACTAATGATTTCAGTATTTCAATCATTGGTTAGGCTCATTATTTTAGTGATTAATTATCATTTACTCTGTAAATCACATTTGTTTTTCAGAGCCCAAAGCAACGACTTTAGATTGCTTAAATCTAAAGTCGTAAAAATCCCTAAGCCTCGTCATTTACTGGCAGAAAAGGAAAAGAAAAACAGGAAAATGAGGACATTCAGGAAGCTGGAACCAACAAGTGTTTGATCATTTTGATCAAAATAAATCTGAAATGATTTCATTATTTAAATTGTTGTTGATTAATTTTCTTTTGATTGGTTCATCGTTGCAGCTCTATTCCGTAATTCTTTAACTTACTGTAATTCAAGCTGTCCTTGATTTTTAAAAGTTCAGTTTTCCTCTGTAAACCCTGTGAAAACACTCCTCTCCTACCTGAAGAAACAGATTCTGGCTCTGATTTCTCCTCCTCTGCTCTGGATTTTCTGAAGCTAAATCGCTGTCATCATTCGGATCCTGACATCGGCTCTAACAGCAAAGAGGACGAAAAGCTTCCGAGGGGGAAACATTCAGAATTGCAGAGGTAATTCTGTAACATATTCAAAAATCTGCCACGTTAATCACTTCTCTTTTAGTGGAAAAATGCACTAAATTATTGCAACCTCAAGCAGAGCTGAGCTTCCTGCTGCCACCTGATAATTTCCTTCACACAAACACACTTGGGAGTCATATCTGACGGCTCTGACAGAGGCTGAACATCCCTCTCAGTTGTTTCCTCGTCGTGCTTTGTGTGACGCTGTGATTCAGCGTTCATCTGAATACTCTTTTATAATGCACATACGTCTCTGGAGACGCCATTTTGATGTCTGCTGTTCATTCTGAGCGGGATGCGGACGTGCTGTCTGTCCCTGAGTTCCGACCAGAGCCACTCAGAAGTGCTGCGTCATGCTGCTGTGCGGTCGAGGAGGATGAGTCAGCAGCCAGGATCAGACTCTCTCCTTCCTCATGACCACCGATGGAAAGGAATCTGCTCAAACAAACGTTCTGGGTGAAAAACAAACTCAGTCACGTACTGTAAAGTCGGTGCGATGTTATAATATCGGTCTGAGCTGTCGGCTGCGACGCTGATCCGAGAACAGCGTGACGGAGATTCACCAGACCTGACACGGTTCAGGTTTTCACCGCAGTAAAAGCTCTCTGCTGAAACAAATTTGACAGTGTCTTAATTTTACGATTCCCGTCCAGAGTGTTTAGAGTCCTTGTTAATTCAGCACCTGTTCATTTTACTGTGTGGCTGTAACCACTTTGACATTTTAATGTTTACCGACTGACTTAAAATGACAAATTCAGTTAGTGGCTATAGGATATCAAACTAAATTAATAATACACAGCCAGGATGCCAGGCTACATGTAAGTGACGGGAACAACTGCGAGCGGGTTTTGGGCCCGGTACAGGAATTGTTCAGTCAGGTTTTGTTAAAAGGAAGAGACAAACTCACAGATGTAACCAGGATCAATCCAATTATACAACACAGTCCAAAATCAAGAAACCAGAACTTAAACCAGAGGAACGGACACACCGACAATCTGACAGTGGACAAAGAGAGCAAACCAGACGCAGGTGAAACACCTGAGGTGACACAACACAAAGAGGAACAGAATCTTCAAAATAAAACAGGAAACTTCAGAAATAAACACAGATAACAAACGGAAATGGACCCAAACAAACACAACATAAACAGAGGAGCACACAAGGAAACACAACATCAGAAGAGGCTAAAACAGAGAAATAAACTCAAAACCAACAAGCAATTAAACAGGAATAACTCAAAAAAATACAATACAGGAAACACAAATTCTACAAGACTGAACTTGGACAAACAAACGTCACACTGATAAGAACGCCAAATACAGCTGCAGGTAATTTAAAACAGGACAAATGAGAAGACAAAAACGAAACTTGGTAAACAGGCAATGTAGTAAGAACCTAAAATAAAATAAATACACATACTCGAGCATGAAAATTAGCCATAAAAATATTGTGCAAGCCCTGAAGTTAGAACAGCAATTAAATAGAAATTAAAAAATAACCATTAAATGAGGTAGTCATCCCTAAAAACCACAAAACTATAAAAACTCTGAACTCATAATAAACCGAGTCAGCTGACTCCCGCAGCCAAACAGAGAAGGAAAACGGCGTTCAAATCAAAAAACGTGAACGTAAAAAGTGTCAGGCGAAGAGCAGCTTGTTGAGATACTCGGTCAAGTCAACACGTTTCCTTGTTGAGAAGTGTGATGGATGCTGGAGGCGGCTCGTCTCACGTTTATAAGTAACTCGTGCATGAAGCTCTTTAAGCATCCTGATGATCTGTTATTTCCTTTAATATAACATTGCTAAGATATGTTTCTTAATGAGAAATCCTGGGCTGAAGTTTGCTATATGAATGGTTTTTTAAGCTTTACCCGACGTCCATAATAATGATCTGTAATTGGTTTTGTGAGAAACGGCTCACAGTACACAGAAGTATTCATAATATACCACTCATGCATTAATCTTGCCTATCGTATTTATTGTTATTCTGTTGGCTAAATTGTAATAAATATAACGTAAGATGTTGTGTGAATAATCTCTGGAAGCTGGTGTATGAAGAGTTGTTTCTTGTGGAGCAATTTGACCACCCACAAATTTCTGCTTATTGGCACAAGTGAATTTAAATCCTTAATAACAAACCCGTTTGCCGCCTCTGTTCCATGGATCAGACGGCAGCACCCTTTTTCGCTGGTTTGAACCGGGGCAGCTTTCAGCAGCAGCTCTGTGCAGGTTTCTGTCTCAGCTGCGTTTCACATCCTGCAGTGTTTATTTATGCTTTATGTCTTCAGCAAGGACAATAAGAATGAGGCTAAAGTGAACTTAAAGTGAACCAAAGAGGCTCTGAATAAATGCATTTAATCACATTTTGCAAGCGAGGCAGAGAAGAAAACCCTCTGGGCAGAATCAGCTGCTCTTACTCGCACAACAGTTCAGCAGTGAGCTGTTTCATGCTGCATTAGGCAAACATCACTTCTGTTAGCGTTTGAGGATTTGTCCGATTTATATTTTAACTATTTGATAGGTGGCCGGTCAATGTAGTCAACCCTGCTGCGTTTCTCCCTCCAACCCTTAACGACATGCTAATTGTTGTCCTTTATATATCAGCAGGTCTGTGTGTCGGTAACCAGTCAGGCAGGTGTGTCCAGCTCATATTTACACTTTTGCTGCTGTGTTTTCAAGCCTCCGTGCTGCCGACTGTCGGCATCGGTGACATTCTGTTTCTGGTCGTCCAGCCGTTCTTCTGAAGGCCTCATCTCAAAAACGCTCTGAGGGATTTTCTTCAAACTTTGCACAAATGTCCACTCTGACTCAAAGATGGACTGATTAGATTGTGGAGGTGATGGGTCAAAGGTCACGGTCACTGGAGCCTCCTGTGGCTCACACATTCGGATCAAAGCGAATTAGCTCTGATCCCAGGCACAATATCTCCAGAATGCATTGATGGATTTTTGTCAAATTTGGCACAGCTGTACATGTGTTCTTGAGGGTGAAATGGTCCAATGTTGGAGTCAAAGGTCATTGTGAGTTTCCATATTGTGAGGAGGCAGTACAGTGGGATTTCTGTCCAGTGTGAAACAAAGACAACCAATACTAGGAAGCAGGTTCTGCAGAGTTAGGCTTACTTTGTGAGATCTGGATCAACAAACCCTGATGTTCTAGATACAGATAATGGGGATCACAAACATAGTCATCAGCTGTCTTTGTTAACCCAGGCTTTCTGCTTCAGATTTGTGCTCCCTCACATATAAAAGGGTGTTTTGTGCATCATTTATGCACAAAATGAACCAATCACGTGCAATCACATCATCTTGAACAAGTTGCTATGACTAAGAGCTATGAAGATCATTAATATGTCTTAAGGCAACATTGTTGCTGCAAGTGAAGCACGGGGGAACGACATCGGAGAGTTGCTGATTGTGTCTTTATATAATTCATCACTAAATTCACTCTGATGTGTGTGATTTTATTTCTAATGTGTTGTAACTATAAACTGACAGGAGATTCAAACATGACACTGCACTGAAGTCTGTTCCACACTGAACACATGCAATCACAACTCAAAGTGCAAATGTTTTAAGTAATTGAATGTTATCTGAGATAAATGCCAGTAGAAGAGTCGATTTTTTGAAGCAGCTTTCTTTCAACCGCAGCAGCAGCAGCAGCATAAACAGACTCATCAGTCAATCAGAAACATGACAGCTGCTCAGCCTTCATCATTCTTCTAGTGTGAGGACGTCTTAGCGTCTGAAGAAAAGACAGAAACGTTTCCCTGCCTCGCTGACTGCATATTTTGGCTGCAGCCTTTAACAATTGTCTTCCGCACAGAATCTGTATCTCACACATAAATATGGTCAGCGAGAGAATTAACGACAAAGGAAACGCTGAAAATGGCTGACTTTGAGCCGAGACTCTGAACAAAACCTGGTCCCTGTTCCTTTAAAAATCCACCCCAACGTCACTGGTTCTGCCAATGTTCACGTTCAGGTTGTTCACTTAAAAACTGACTTATCAAGAATCATGTGACTCTCTTCACTGTCTGTTACAGTTTGACCCCCCAAACACTGAAGCAGCTCTGTGATCCAGACTTTATTACAAAACATGCAGCTAAACCAGATTTCTACCAGTCACAGCACTGAACTGTCAGTGTCCAGATACCAAACAAACCTTTGTGCCTTTTAAATGCTGACTGCCTTGTCTCACCACAGCCCCATGCAAACAAAATTAGACTTCACGAAACGAGTCAGGACGAAGCATCCAGAGAGTTTTCTGGTGTGTATCTCTGGAGCTGAGCACGCTTGTTGATGTGCTGATGAATTAGCATGAGATCATTAGCATAATCATTTTCTCTGCGTCAGATCCTGCCTCGCAGATATGGAAACCGAGCGTGTAATTAGTCTCCCAATAAACAGGTTTAGACTGCATTTCTTTCAAATGAACAATGGGTTGAGATGTCCCAGACACGTATTCACAGCAAATCCGGGATAGCGGCTGCATAAAGAGACACTGCGTGTTGAACAGGGGTGTGCGTGGATTAGCAGGGTTAAGTCTGTCAGTGGGTGAGCGATGTGTCCGCCGGGTCATGTTTACTGGCAGCGGCTTCTGAACTGCTGCACAACGG
>KV751319.1:20556129-20611381 GCA_001698575.1 Mola mola | reverse complement strand
TGTGCTCCAGTCAAACCTCTGTCGGTAAAAAAATCAGAAAACCACGTACGCATGTCTGCCAATGAGTCCACCATGTCCGTCTATTAGTCTTCTGAGTGGCAGCAGTAACCAAGGGGGGTGGGGCTTAGCGATGTCATTTGCGATTTCCCCTCGGGGATAGTACAGTTTCTTGAGATGAAATGAATTGAATTATCCTGAAATCTGAAGTCTTTTCCCTCAGGTTTCCAGCTGTTCTGTACCGACTTGTTTACCTCTCTGCATCTCATCACTCTGCTCTCCCCATGAATACATTGGAAATTCAAATGTTTAGGGAGCACACATCACCTCGATGGTAGCAGAAGCCCTGAAATTAGATGCAGACCCGATGCCAGTGCTGACCTCCTGGTCGCCCACAAACCCAGTAATGAGCTCCCTGGGCGGCAGCGGCAGCCTTGGCAGAAACCACAACTGCCAGTCCCGCCACTCTAACAATTGTTATTATCTGCCTGAATGAAGGAAGGCAAGTCTCTCATATCTCGTCTAACACGTTCTGTCCTCCTTTTTTCTTGCAGTTGGAAAGACGTCTCTGATCACACGATTCATGTATGACAGCTTTGACAACACATATCAGGTAGGTACTACAGAATACTTCCTTTCTATTGGCCATTTCCTGTGCTAGTGGAACTAAGTGTGTGTGTGAAACAGAGGAGTTACAGCCATCGTGGATGTTAAAACTGACACCTTTGAGCTGAACAACATTAAATGCACGTTGGGCCCTCAGGCACTCACTGTTTCCTAACACTGTTCTCCAAAGCAGCCTAATCTCACTCGTCATCCTATAAACAGAATATTGCTTATGCGGCTGCAGCGCGTCTGAAGGCACGCAGAGGGCCTTTAAATAAACCCGGCAGCATTATTGCTTCATAAGCAAAACTATCTACTTATATAGTAATAAAAACCGAATTAGAAATAAATCTCACCAAGCCGTCCCTCCCTGTTTTTCATACATGGTAAAGAGTGTTTCTTTTAGCTCGCTCAGGCTCTTTATTGCAGGAACGTTCAGGATTATGAGTCCGTGCAAAGTGTGAAAACAGCATAAGCGGATTAGCAGCTCAGAAATACCAGCAGTACATGAGAACAATGAGCGTGAAGAAAACTCCAAGGGGAAACTTCTCTCCTGCTAACCTGGAATGAAGAACTGTAATTGTTTCCCATCTCGATCGTTCATCATCCTCAATCATTCTGTCGCCCATTCAACCATATAGGCCAAGAAAATGACACAACACATTTTTATATTAAATTCTGATATTGTAACGCCTAAAACCACGCCAGGTAAAATTACTCCAGCAGCTGTCGATCAGTGTTAACTTTTATCGGAGTTCAGCAGAGTTTATCGGAGCCCCTCCTCCCCAGATTCATCCCAGCTTTATGTCCCGCCTTCTGACTTGTGATTGGTTCTATCCCGTTTCACTAGGAAAGACATCACGACAGGGCGGTCCGGCTCAGGTGGACATTAAGTGAGAAATACAACTTAATACTACCAGTAATTGTTTTTTAATCACCTCATGATAATATTCATTAAACCACTCAGTAAAACCTGATTGCCTCCCAGTAGAAAGCGCCTCCACGGCGTCAGTTTTAGTCGTAGTTTATCTCCTCTTACCCCTCTTCCAAGGAAACAGTTTTCTGTTTTAGACATTTAGACTCACAGAATAAACAACACAATGTCCTAAAAATGTCTATGGCACTTTTCAAACCAAAAGAATCCGGATTTCTCTCATGACACCAGCTGTAACAGCCCGTAACGTCACGTAACATCATGAGAGACTATATAAATGTATCTATTCCTCTATTTGTACAAAATTGCCTCTGCTTCGATTATTATTGATTTTAGCAAAAGATTAATGAATAAGTAGCTTTGAAGGTAGAAGTACAGGAAGAATAATGGTAAGCACGTATTCATGTGTACAAACAAATATTTTTTTTGGGTAACAAAAAAATATACATGTGCATCGATGTATATATATATGCCATTACAAAGACCTATCAATATATGTGGACACACACTCACATTTCGTATTGTTTTTCTAACATAAATCCCATTAATTGATCAGATTGAGAAATCAATACTCCTCCGTCAAAAATTAAAGTTAGACAAATAGTCATGAGACAAATTTTGTGAAGAACAATTTACATTTTATATATTAATTGATAATAAAAGTGCTTTAGGAAGTGGCTGATATCGAAACACTGCCATCTAGTGGCTGAATCCGGATCAGTTATATCAGACTTTTTTAAGAATCGTTTTCGTTTTAAGATATCGTGGGCCACAAACATTGATTTAGTGGATTTAAGTTTGTCTTCTCACTGATAGCAGTGCAAGAAAATGCAAAACTCAACTTCACAAACTTTTTTTAACTTTGATAAACAGGCAAATTTAGATGTTACTAACACGTCTAAAAGACAAGTTGCTAGTTCGGCATCAAACATTTTTACTTTACTAGAAATGTGAAAGAAGCGTAGAAACGTTTGTTTTTCTTGGATTGTGATAAAGGTCGTTAGTTTCAGCAGCAGCTCTTCTTCATCCCCTCACGTTGCACACTAGGGCCACAGTGACTCTCTATCGCCTCTTAAGCTACATGTGGTATAACAAGGAAATCTTGTTGTATCTATCTGTACAATGCTACAAATGTATATTATGAGCAAAATTTCACAACATTTACTTTTTCTCATTATGTTGATGAAGTTTATTAATTTTTTGAATGTTTTAAATTTCAATTTCATTGACTTAATCTTATGAATTGACCCTTTTTCGGGTTTTAGGTTGTTAGTGAGGACAAAAATCAAGCGATTTGTGGACACTTCTGTGACCCCTGAGAAACAGTAAATGTAATTTATCATTCCTTTATAAATTGTAGCGTACGCATTTATAATAGATGCAGAAGGGGAAGTGAAGCCTGATGCTGTTTTCTCTATTTTAATAATTTGAGTTGTTGCTTTCGTTTAAAAACATCTGTGAGAGAGAAAAGATATTTTCCGCCAGGAAGAAACTTGGCCAGCAGAGTTAATAATGTTCTCAGCCTCCTGTTCCTGCCTGAGAAGCCTGAGACGTGCGGCTTCAGTCCCAGAGGTCCAAGTGTTAATAAGGCCCAGCCTTGAATTCGTCTGCAGCACCTCCTGATCCAGGTCTGCTCCCATTTTCATCATCTCCTCCATCTAACTTGACTCATTCATTCATTTTCTACCGCTTATCCCGTTAGGGGTTGCTGGAGCCTGTCTCAGCATCTTGGGGCGAAGGCAGGGTCACCCTGGACAAGTCGCCAGTTCATCGCAGGACGAACACATAGAGACAAACAACCATCCACACCTGCAGGCAATTTTAGAGTGACCAATTAACCTACTAACCCCCAGTTTTGCATATTTTTGGAATGTGCGAGGAAGCCGGAGAACCCGGAGAGAACCCACGCAGACACAGGGAGAACATGTAAACTCCACACAGAAACGTCCTGAGCCGGAATCCAACCCAGGACCTTCTTGCTGTGAGGCGACAGTGCTAACCACTGGACCGCCCCCAATCCACCCCCACCTAACTTGACTGTTCCGCCCAAATAAATGTCTGCAATTCAAATTTGCTCTCTCCCACTTGGAATTTAGGGAAATACAAAGTAAGATAAGAAGATTGAAACCACTCTCAATTTTGTTGAATCAATGTACTGCGACCACCAGGAGCTAGTTAGCTTAGCATAGCATGTATGCTAATTGTCCTACATGACATTAGTGCACTCAAACAGTCACCTTGACTGGAAATTTAATAATGAAATATCACCCCAAGCATCTTTTTCTGCTGTGTTTTTTAAAAATATATTGGCAGATATCGATGTATTCTGACACCGATACGTCTGTTAAAGGCCAATCGTCCAATAATTTACACCAGCCATATTTAAGTCAGTCGTGCTGTACTTTTTTCTCGACTAACTACGCTTAAAATTCGACTGCAGGTGTCTGGTAACATGAAGTAGATACCTACAGATTCACAGTCCTGCATGGGTCCAGTTTTGTAAAACCCACTCCCTCCCACACCTTTAAAGTTCAGTACCAGAATCAGCCAGTTCTCTCCATTTATCTGTGAATCAGACCTGCCACGTCCCGTGACCCGACCCGTAAGTGGTTAAACACACCTCTGGTTGTGTTCTTGGGTTCTTGGTTGCGTCGTCGTCTCTCACAGTAAAACATTATTGCAGCTGATTAGGCTTGATTACATGAATGAGATCGAGATGTTAAAATCCTGCTCATTATTGACTTCATTACACAGCGTTTTTGCTGTTTACCTGCAGGTAAAAACCTGGTGCAGAACTCTCTCTGAGTTTTGCCTCATTTATCCTACTTCCCTTTTTCTGATGGTTACAAAAGACGAATGAATGAAGTAGATTTATTCCAAAGTAGTACAACATGGAATTAA
The DNA here is from genome assembly GCA_001698575.1 of Mola mola. Lineage (NCBI taxonomy): Eukaryota > Metazoa > Chordata > Actinopteri > Tetraodontiformes > Molidae > Mola > Mola mola. The sequence continues at coordinate 20,606,943 of KV751319.1, read as the reverse complement.
TAGTCAATCTTTAATAAACAGAGCACAGACTCTCAGGGTTTTGTATGTTTTTCTGTTTAATATGTCAACAGCATATCTTTGTGTTTCAGTGTCATTCAAAATAGTTTGAATAGTTATCATTTTGAAAGTCCAGAGAATTCTGGTGTTCATTTCACAGACTATTTACACGTGTTGTCCACAGATGACCCATCTTAAATTGTATTTTATCTCCAATGGGTCCAAAATGGTCAAAAGAGAGAGAGTTTCAGACCCTGAACACCACCTGTGTAGGAGGCGCCCCCTACTGGAATTTAGATAGAATGCAGGTGTAAGGCACTTCATCATCAGCTTCAGTTTTTAGGGCTTGAAGCTTCATCCTTCGTCCATATATTCATCATCCTGGAGTCATTGTGGACGTCCAGTCTCACCACTGTGACACCCAACATGAGGGCAGCCAGATACAGAGGATTTTTTGGAAGAACGGCAGTGAGCCTCTATGCGACGAGGCCTGTCGGGGCGGAGACCTCGCTCTCTGAGCTGTGTGTGCTGCAGTCGAAAGCGGGCAGGAGGCTCGCTCACAGACAGATAACATCTGCTTATTTAGTGTTTCCACTGTCAGGCGCTGCACCAGGATGTGGTAACTGCCAGCAGCCAGGATTGAACATGGAAAACAGTCAGTTTATTTTACTTTTGTGTAAAACGAGGACGTTTTAACCCACCACTTTATTTCCCTCTTGTTTGTGCTGTTCAGGATTTAGATTAATGGTGTTGTTTCGACTATCATAACCTCTGCTATATGGATCGCTCCCTCCCAAATGTGTGTCTTAATGCCTCTCCCGTCTGCTCATTTTGTTGTTGTTTTCCATCTCCTCTCCTGAGATCTTTGAGTATTAATTAAAATGCTGCATGCATTAGCTCGGTGTGAGTGTTCAGAGGGGAGGCTGGATTCGCCCAGTGAGGGTGGAAATATTTAAAGAATCTGAGCCTGAGGAGGAGATTTATTTTTTCCGTGGCCACACACTAAATCACCACTTTTTTGTTTTCATGTGCGTCAACCTTTTATGTCCGAGCAGACTCCGTTCAACCTTTTGAAGGAGAAGCTGTTGTGCATTCAGAGACCATCGGAGAGATGAACTCGAGCGTGGTGGCGGGTAACTCAGGCAGCAGCCACCCAGCAGAGAGGGTCCTCGCTAACGGGCTGAGAGACCTGTCAGCTGTCAGTCAGAACTGGCCACCAGGCTGAGACTGCATCTGTCTGCTCGCCTCACATTTTCAGCTCCTGAATCTCGTTTACTCTCCTTTCAGAAAGAGCATAATGTGTCGCACATTTACTCAGCGCGTCACACGAAAGTGAAGGTCAAACATTTTACTGAGCCTTCCTCCTTCTGGACTTCAGTTGAATTTTTCTTTCCCCCAACTTCAAAAATTGTTTAGTAGGAAAACAAGTAGCACAAAACTGGATCCTCATTTTTCTGCACACTGTAGATATCCTCAAGATCTGGAACTGATTAGATATTCAGCAATTTCTGAAATTAATATTGGCCACCGGGGGGCGTATTTGATAACTTGTATAGTCCAGCCTGCATAAAATGCAGATTGATCAGGAGATTATATACTCTCACAATGACACCCTGACGTCTCTCCTGCTGTGCTGCCGTCTCGTGTTTACATTTTCCGCGATGTTCCTTTGTTGTTTTGTGTACTTTTATTGATTTTTGGTTGAAGATGTGAAGATTTCTCACATTATGTGGACCAAACAATTAATGTACATTAATTTATGATAAATAACGTCACTCCTAAAATTGCAGCATATTGGTTTAGACACTAAAGGAGAAATTAATCAATAGCAATTTTCACAATCGGTTGTTGTTCAGTTTTCACTTGTCTTTTTAACACTACGTGATATGTGATCGGTGGGGAGAATCAGATAATAATCATTCAGTTCTTCTGTCATCTGACTGAGACAGTTTCGCTGTCATGTTTGGTAAACTGGATTAATGTTAAATTAATGTTATAATGATGTATAAATCTTCCCATGATGCTTTGTGACAAGTGGGGGAGTCCAGTTGCTTACAAAAAACAACTGTGATGATTCGTACATTTATCATCGCTACAGCCGGCTGACAGAGAGGCTACTGTGACCGAATTATTCCCTGTTTTGCTGGCAGGAATTTGAAATCAATCAGGTTTTGACTGGTTGAGCTCACTGTGACTGGAGGTCTGTTGGTTTAGCCGTTTCCCCACCAGATCGAGGACTTCCAGCATCCTGGTGGGAGCAGCACTGTTCAGCGTCTGCAGCGACTTACGTAAAAGCAGAAATGACACAATGGAAAACTACATCAAAAATCTTCAAAATCCTGCACTTGTTATTATTTACCCGCAGCGATTAAAGAGAAATGTGCCATTTTCTGCAGGCTGATCAGCAGACAGTCCCACTGCATCACGGTATGTTTCTGTACAATCATTCTGATCCTAAAATAAAGAGGGACAGGCACATCGCCGCGTGTTGTACAAAAATGAATCCAAAATATCTGAGATGGCAGCTGCGGTATCAAGTTCCCAGCTGATTCACCCTGTCGATCGCTGCCAATAAATGCAAGTTTTATCGCAACGATCCCTCAAATGAGGTAATCAAGTTTTATAACACAACAGAGCCAGAATATCTTGCAGATTATGAACTTTAATTGTCTTAAGCGACAGCAGTGGATCGGGACAGAAACCTTCACTTGAATTGAATTTCGATAATTATAAGTCCCCCCGAGCACCTTTGTCTGTATTTGTTCTTTAAAACCGACATTTTTCATATCCCCCAATATTGATAACCAATAACACCTGAACCTACTTCCTGCCTGAGTCCTGCCTGAATTAATGGAGGAGGAGAGTCTGAGAACGAGGAGAAGGTCCCAGCTGAGTCTGCAGCTCAGACAGTAATTAAACTGTGCTCTGCAGCAGCGAACGGGGTCACTGTGTCCCTGAATGAACTTCCTGAGGAATCCTCTGTGTGCTGTCAGCTGTGTGGCCCCCCAGAACCAGCTCGGCCCAAATCTTACTGCCGAGCATCTTGATACTAAAATGGCTTTTTTCCAACAAATCAAGCAAGGATTAAGTCTTTTGCAGACTCGTCTCTGCCTCTGTACAACCCTCTGGGTATCTGTAGTGAGGTCATTTAGGTAGTAGAAGTTGAAGTAAAGTGCAAACTTTAGTTTAATGGCTGTTACCAGTGTTGTCTTGTTGCCTTCAGTAATGTGTCAGTGTCGAACAGGCCCAGCGGTGTCAGGGAAGATGGATGATCAGGCCCACTGAGGAGGTGACGAGTGTGGATCATTTCACGAAGCTGTAATGTGGTTTCTTTTTGTGGCAGCAGACTGGATGATTAGTGGATGGGACCTAAATGTACATAAAATGTGCAGTTTCTCCAGGAACGAGCAGCACGTTGCCTCGGTGTTCGAGAGGCTGGTCAGGAGTGAAGGGAGCGTCAGAGACGGGAGCCTGCACGGACATCTGCCTCGGTTAAAGCGATGAGGACACGTGACACCAGAACAGAAGGGTTCCGTCACGCACACGGTGCCGTTGGGTTGTATAACTCGTCAAGCTCCTCGGTCCAAGTGACCAATAATGATTTCATACTGGAATCATTCTCAGAAAAAGACGTATTTTTATAAAGTTTGAGACCCTCAAAGTTCAGAAAATAGAAATTAGGTTGAAAAATAGTGAACTTTTTCTTTAACACTCATAAACTAAGTTATTTACAGAACATGTGATCCTGGTTTACAGCAGTTGGGATTGTTACAAATCTATCTTTAAATCAATGAGTTCCAGATTCTTTTTAGTCAAATTTTCTCTTTTCGATGTCAACACACAACAGTGGTTGCAACACTAGTTATGAATTGACCTGAGACAAAAAACAAAAACAAACACACAAAAAACGAAGTGTGAATAAATTAATAATTACAAAAATATAGTTAAATAAAAGAGATCTGTAATAAGAGATCATGTCGTTTGTTCACAGCTGTGAATAAACATGCTGATAATGTGATGAAGTGGTTGCATTTTGGGTCTGCATACAGTAAACATGGAGCTGTGAGCAGCTGAATGCTGCAGAAAACTGATCCAAATCTACATCCAAATTTTCTACTGTTTTGGACGTCATAAGCACAATTTTTTGTTTTGTTTTGCAAAACAGCATTAGCATTATTACACGGATAATTAAGGGATATCTCAACTCGGCCTGACATAAATACACATAACGTAAATGAATGCTGCCATCAGAAGCTCCTGAAGTTTCTGATCTTAATCAGGGGTCCAACAATAATTGTTATTGTTGATTAATATACTAAATTACTTTCAATACTTTTCATTTTACCTCTAAATATTGTCTGAAAATGAGAAAGGTGTCCATCCGTGCTGGGTATCTGTACTTGATAGTGACTAAAACAACCCAAAAGTAGCTGCTGGTTGGGTATTTCTTTAAACCAGGGGTGTCAAACATACAGCCCATTAGGGGATCCAGTTCAGCCCTCTGGATGATTTTGAAAAGTTTCAATATCGTGAAAAAAAAGTCATATTTCACTATTACTTGTACTTCTCCTGTCTGTCCACTCGGGGCGCTGTGCTAATAACGTTTCCCGCCCACCGACCGCACGTCAGGCTAGCCGAATGTTGCACGCAGGAGCTGTCTGTGGAAATTGTCAGGTCTGAGTATTTGACTTGCACTGTTTCATCCGTTTTGTGCCTTTGTAGATCCACTGTGGTGTGTGATTTTTTTGTGGATACAAGGATATTAATGCTGGCTGAAAGGAGAAACTGGGACATGTTTGCACTGATTTCTCATAAAACAGGCTTTTCGGCTGTGTTGTAGATGGACTGTTCATTAATTAGTCAACATTTTCAGTTTGTATTTTTACTTAAGATATTGTAAAACAAAATTTAGAATTTGTCAGTGTTTTATTTAGTGGTTATCAGGCTGTGAGTTTTTGCTCGGCCCTCCTGCAGTCAAGGTGAGCTGCATGCAGCTTGACTGGGACTAAAACGTGTTCAACAGTTAAACAGATACCACTCAGTTCATTCAGTGGTGATTTAGCCTGTGTTCGCCTGACTAACCCTAACCCAACTTCATCCAAAAGGCCATTTTCCAGTTAAAATGTCCAACATACTCCTAAAATAAAATGTGAGTGAAATCCGTCGTACCTGTTAAAAGCTTTTCTTCGCCGGCAGAACGGGCCGGAGAGCCGGGAGTCTGTCTTCCAGCAGTGTGCGCTGGCTAAAAATGTAAAGGGATTATTAATAATTTCTGCTGGGCTAATCTGTTCATGCCTTGCTGTCTGTGTGGGATTCTATATTTAAACATCCCCTCTGCCTCCCACTGTTCTCCTAAATTCAGTCAAACTGCGTCAGAAATTCACTCATCATTCATTCACATTTTCTTCAGGTGACACCCCAAATGTTCAAAACTTCTTCTGAATCTTTACATTTTTATCACTTTCATGGAAAACCTTTGGATTCGATATGAAACACCCTCCCAAACCTTCTGCTGCAAAAAACCCAAAACAACAGAAGAAGAGACAATAAGAAACAGAGGCGTAAGATGGCTTCATAAAGGTCAATAATTTGACTCTTCTGTCCTAATTGGATCATATCACGATACTCAGGTCCCGTTTTGAGCCGCGATTCGATAATACTGATGATCCTGATTTTCTTTTCCTTCTTAAAGAAAAACAAACGTGAAATCATAAACTTCTACAGACAATAAATATCAAAAACACTCACATCGCATGTCAGTCAGTCAGTCTTTGACATTTATTACGGCTCGGTGCCGGTCAGGACCAACAGCTTCACGTTTTCACTCTTGTGGCGGCTAAAACGCATCAGCACCTGTGGAGTCCAAATAAAATGTGTCAACATGATGTCAAACAGAAGCAGGAAGCCGCCGGGTTTGCAGAGAACCCAGGTTGGGGGCGGGGCCACACAGTCTCCCGCTCCCGCTCCTGGGCCCTACGACCTTTTCACCCCCACATCTTCTCCGAGGCAGCGACCGTGTGGCTTCAGCGCGCGAAGGGGACGCACCACATCTGCGTCCACCGGCTGTCCAACACGTCTCGGTGTTGAAGGTGCGGATCGTCCTAATGTTACACACCCAAATCTGCAGTCTGGTTTGTCTGGGCCGAAGCACCTCGTGATGTTCCGGTGGGATATAAAAGGAAAACGTTCTGTTTTTGGTCACACATTCGAATTTAAATAATACTGAAGAAATTGAATAGAAACACATAATATTAAAAACACCACAGTGTCAATAATCCAGTGAACAATCTGCTACCGATCTGATGATCTGTGATCTCTAAGATCACGGTCGTGCAATAGTCGGAATAGTTGGCACATCTCAAACGTCTCGGAACCAACTTTTCACTGAAAGGACGAGGAAGAAAGTGAGGAGCATTGTGCGTAACAGCTTTCATTACTTGTACGATCTGTCCTCCTCCTCTGTTTTCCTTCCTCAGTAGACTCTTTTCTTTGCTTTCCGGGGTTTGTGCACTGATGTCGATCACAGATGTCTCCTCTCTCTGCTCTAGGCCACGATCGGAATTGACTTCCTGTCGAAAACCATGTACCTGGAAGATCGAACGGTAAGAGCGCTCACTCTTAGAAAACCTTACACTCTTACACAAATCTGCCAGCATGTCCTGTATGTCAGGGAATCTTCCGTGCGGCAGCAGAGCAACACTGAGGGCTCGAATCTCCTGCTTGTTTGTGAAAGCGTGTGTGTGTTTGTGTCCAGGCCCTCTGACGATCCCAATAATCTCCTCATCTCTCTCTCCCTCTCTGAACCGCAGGTGAGGCTGCAGCTGTGGGACACGGCGGGACAGGAGCGCTTCCGGAGCCTCATTCCCAGCTACATCCGGGACTCCACCGTGGCCGTGGTGGTCTACGACATCACGAGTCAGTCGGCCCGGTCACATCTTTAAAGTTTTAGACATCACGTTAGCGTCCGGTCCACGAAGCGGCCAGTTCGCCTGTTGTAAATGCAATTATTCAGCTTAAAATACGCAAACTTACCTGTTTATCAGGTTCATCACATGCAGCCTTTCAGAGTCTGTCGCTCGTTTCTTGCTGAAATACAGTTTGGGATTTTCCATCCATCCATCCATCCATCCATTTTCTACCGCTTATCCCGTTAGGGGTCGCGGGGGGGCTGGAGCCTACCTTGGGGCGAAGGCGGGGTACACCCTGGACAAGTCGCCAGTTCATCGCAGGGCTGACATATAGAGACAACCATCAACCATCCACACTCACATTCACACCTACGGGCAATTTAGAGTGACCAATTAACCTACTAACCCCCAGTTTGCATGTTTTTGGACTGTGGGAGGAAGCCGGAGAACCCGGAGAGAACCCACACAGACACAGGGAGAACATGCAAACTCTGCACAGAAACGCCCTGAGCCGGAATCCAACCCAGGACCTTCTTGCTGTGAGGCGACAGTGCTAACCGCTGCACCACTGTGCTGCCCCTTTTGGATTTTGCAAAACTTAAATCAGAAAATTGTGCATTGAAATGCGTTTTTTTTAAAACTAAATTGCATTTACGTGCTTTCTGTCCATGTTGAAACTGTTGTTTGATAAACACGCAAAACATACAGACACATCGCAGACAGGCTCGAAAAAGTCTAATTCAGCTTTCCCATCGTACGCTCGTGTCCCTCTGTGAGAAAAGTGCATGAATATTATCGGTGATATGACGTGTCGTTGTTTGAGGTGCGCAGCCAGGATCCGTCACTTCTCGTTTCTCTCCCTTTTAAAAAAACAGATTTAAATTCATTCCAGCAGACGTCCAAATGGATCGAGGACGTGAGGACGGAGAGAGGAAGTGATGTCATCATTATGCTCGTCGGCAATAAAACAGACCTGGCAGATAAGAGGTAGGTTTCCTTCCGCGTGGTGTCATGTTGCCGTGGTAACTGTGTCCATCTGCTGCGACGTGCTGAGGAATGAAGCGAGGTGACAAACGTCTCAGAGCCGATGGCTTCATTAAACGTCCGTTGATTGTGTTTAATTTCATATTAATAACACTTCAGCTTTATATGAAGACGGATACGAGAAAGGAATGTTTATCTCATTATATTGTGTATATATTTATCATCATAATCATTTATCCTCTTACTGCTTTTAAATGAGAACGTAGCGCTTGGTTGGGAAAATTATTCAGTTATTTAGCTCTCGTTGTGCCCACGGAAAATAGATGTGTATATATGCAGTACATTTATAACATCGCGTGAGTGTAGTGAGGCGGAAAAAGGCTGGTGAAAGGTGTTTAATAAAGCTGAGGGCTAAAAGATAAAATCACACGCAGCCGGAGTATTTATTAGTGAGGAAAATAAAGAGAGAACTGAACCATGAATAGACTCGTGTCGTTGTGATAAATGGCATTTATGGTGCCCACACTGAGTATAAAATCTCTCCTGTTCTTCCTGTGACCGCATGTAGAAAGTTAAGCAGAAATATCTAAAATACATGTGGATATACAACCAAATACTGCCACATTTATGCGTTTATGACATCAATGGTGTTAAAAGTCTTGTTATAAAATAATCCCACTTTTTTTTTTTTTTTTACATGAGAGGTCGCATATGAGTTTTCCCAGTAGGAAAGAAGTTATTCCAATTATTCCAACATCGCATGAATGCATCAGTAATCCCAATGGACAACTAAGTATTGTGAAAATAGTGATGGTTTATGAGAAAGTACAAATCACTTTATTTTGGAAGAATCAGACAGGAACAGGAAGGATGCCCGTTATGCAGTCACGTAGAGTGACGGTTCTGTGAGACGCACATGTGGCAGAGTGGACATTAAGAGTATCTGAGCTCCGGTTAGGAGTCGACCAATCTCTCTGGATCTGTCAGTAACACGTCCAGCAGCAGAAGCTTTGAGTTCGACCCGATCAGTTTCCACAGTTCAGTGAGGAACGTATCTCATGTCAGGACTGAGCGGCGTGCGGAGTAAAATTCAGGCTCTGGTGGATACCCGCATACATCAGCCAGCTGACAGAAGTCCTGTGTGGGAAATCAGTGTGAAAACGCTGCAGCGCTCATATGAAAGCTGAAAATGAACCACTTCCTCTTGAGTTGTGGGTGATTCATGGCACTGTGGTAACAGAGTGCGGCCCACAGCGTTCGTCACAGCCTGGGAGCAGCCGCCATGCTTGGTGTCACACGTCCTAAAATTTAATCAGCTGGTGATCTTGTTCATATTAATCCTGCTGTAAAATGTGTTGATGAGCCACGAAAAGGTTTTTGAGTTGTTTTTTTTTTTTTTAAACACATGTCACTGTGGGCAGCAGCTTTCGTTTTACAAGGTGCTGCATTCACGTGACGAGGGAAGGTGGGAGTTTTCGGCTATGTTGTCGTCATGAACGTCGCGGATGCTTCAGAGAAGATGGTTCATTTTTATGCCGAGAGGTTGATAGCTGTTTCCATGACAACAAAGAGCAAAGGAATCAGATAAAGTGAAACTTGTTCTGATTCATCAAGGTCACTCTTCATGGATAGCAGTTAATGAAAGAACCTTCCTGCCTTTAACAAAACAAAACGACTTTCTGTTTTTACAAACACAAATGACAAAAAGTTGCTCTGTACATAAATCTCGATGGATGGACTGATTTTGATGCCGTGCTTATGGATTTATGACTTCAAGTCAGCAACTCTGGTTATGAAATAAAATCAGAGTTGTTTTTCCTGATTCTTCCAACATCACATGAACGCAGCAACAATCACAATGGACAACTAACTATGTTAAAAATAATAACGAATAGATAAGAAAGTACATATCACTTCATTTTGGCAGAATCAGGCAGGAACATGAGGTTTAATCACAGAATCTGGCTGATATATTGATTGGCCGATTACAGATGTATCAGTATCAGCATGTATGTGATATTCATATTATATTATACTTATATTATTGCAAAACGTATGCGTATATTGGGCAACTTATTGATATTGGATTTTTTTTACTCCCCAAAATATCAGCTCTCAGCTCAAATAAATACATCTGAGTCGGGCTCTTATTTTAAAGACGAGTATTTGAAAGAAAAGTAAAGGTGAGCAAGCAAAGATCATTTGGATCTTTTGTGGTTCATATTTCAGCACAGTTCTGCTGTGAACCTCCCAGTGCTCACCAGGCTGAGCTGGACTTGTTGGTGCTGATGACCGAGCCTGTGTCCTGTTTGGGTCACGTGCTCTTATTATGTAAATACATCTCCTGAACACAGCCTGAATGTCTCTTCTTGTTCCACTTGTGTCGCTCAGTCTCAGGCTGTACGTGTGAGAAGATGGTGGTTACAGCTCAGACGGGTTTTCTGGCCGCGTGGGGCTGCAGAATTCATTAGTGCGACGCAAATTGGCTGTTATTAATTTGGACAGTGTAATTAATCCCTCCCAGTCGTTAGCTAATAAAGTCTGCTGCGTCCTCATGTGTGAAGTGCCTGTGTGCTTATCTGAACAGGGGAAATTTTGTCTCTCAGCTGAAGTTTAATCTGCACCGTTTTCACAATCCTCCTCCTCTTTTCGCAGACAAATCACGATTGAGGAGGGCGAACAGAGGGCCAAGGAGCTGAGCGTCATGTTCATAGAGACCAGCGCCAAGACGGGCTACAACGTCAAACAGGTGAGTGGCGCTCGACTACAATCCAACACGGCCTCCAGCTATCAACACTCAGGACCACATGCTTTGTCTCGATTCCACTGCATCGCGATACCTGGATCTCACTGCCATTTGTGTGGCGATTCTACAAGTATTATGATTCGATCGTATTAAGTTATTGTGCTGGATGATGAAACAAAAGGAAAATGTCTTCAATCATTAGATATTTTCCTCTATCGCTTGTATGGCCACGCTTGCAGAGCGGTGGGGGGCGGGGGTGAGGACAGCCGTCTCCCCCCTGCTCATGAAAAAGATCACTGCAGTGGCAGGTATCTGCCTGTAGAGGGCAGTCACTGAGCGTATTATGACACAATATGAAGAATTCAAATAAATCAACAAACACCCCAACATCTCATTTTACAGCTAAAAACTGGTTTTGGGTTTAGGATTCTCCAAAGGCTGTCATGAGGTAAGTGATTTTGTATGGACAAACATTATATTGTGATGTGAAATTACTCACTTTAGAAGATTTTGTCCATATTGCCCATTTACTGATTATTACGGTTTTCTTCCTTAAAGTAAACGTTAAATCCTGCACTTAGAGACAACAAACGACTCGTATATATATAGATCATACTCAATTGGCGAGTGACTCAAGGACTCGTTTCGCCTTTTCTGGACCTTTTGGGTGTTGTTTCAGTGTCCCATCCAGAGTCCGGAGAGACGAGCTGAGTTTGATCGTCTGAACGGTGAACCTGTTTGTCTCCGCCGTGACACGTCGTTTGTGACTCTCTGCTCGGCTTCACAAACAGCAATTTGTCCCTTGACAAACGTGTGTTGTTGAAAACAGAGTCAGCAAAGTGAAGCTCGTAACGATTACTGACAAGCGTCACATCGTCGATAGCTGAGATGAAGTCAAACATATTTTTGTTCTCATTTTTCCTTCATTTTCATGGATCTTTATTGTTTTTACATATTTTTTTGTGCGTTGGCGACAGTCAGGCCCAAAGCGATATCTGAAAAACGCAGTGTAGTGTCATTTTTTTCCTATATGTTTATTTACTTGTGTTTATTTGACCCCCAACCATTTAACCAGCTCTGCAATCCAGAGTTTATTTCCAAACATGGAGCTAAACCGTTGAAAATAAAGACATTTTCCACGGCTGAACTGTCACTGTTGCTCTGCGCGGAGGCTGTCTTGTTTATACTGTTATTATTTACTTTATGTATTTAAATTCACAGCACTTTACCAACCCGGTTGTGTTTAAATGTGCTTTATGAATAAAGTTGGACTGGTCTGATGAACCGCGTCTACGTGACCGAGTCTGCTTCTCTCTGTGCAGCTGTTCCGGCGCGTGGCGGCTGCTCTCCCGGGAATGGAAGGTTCGCAGGAAACAGGCCAAAACGGCAGTATCCTTTGACCCAGGTGTTCCTCCACCTGTGGTTCCGGCCAGCGAGCCGGCGCTCGTAGCTGCTGCTGAGGATCTGTCCTCAACCATACACGCAGCATCGTATTCTTTCCCAGGAGGCTTCTTAGGCAGCGTTTCAGTCTAATAAACCGTAAACACACAGTGCAGACGTGTGTTTGGCCCACAGTGACGCCCTTCAGCTGCAGTCTGAGGGATGTTTTCTCAGCTCTGATGTGAAGCGGAGCGGATTTGAGCTGCATGTTTCAGCCCTCAGACTGTCTGAGCTCCTCTCACACGCCTGCATCCATTTTTACCACTGACGCTCTCAGATGATTTCTGCTGTCGTCACTTACAGACACGTAATTTATCCTAACTGCATTGATGAAGAGGCTCCATTTTGAACGTCGGTTGAACCTTTATCTTTGTGTGTTATTGAAGTTTTTAAAAAAAAGATACGAGAGTAAAAACACACATTGGCCAGAATAACAGACAAAACGACGCTGTCAGAATCTGTCGTCACAGCAGCAATCCGAGTCCGGATATAAATGCAGAATAATCCGTGACTCAGCTCAACAGGACATCCGTCTCTTTGCCTTTGGGGGTTTGTTTCTTACCAAACATTAAACACTTGCAGTCACAGTTTGAGTGGAGTGGCTCATTTATTCGCGGTGGTCCAACACGCCCTGCGCTGCTGCATTGTGCAGTTTCGTTCAGCTAATCCCAGTGACCAAACTCTGTGCTGGAGGAATTGAAAAAAACAAAAACATGTATTTTAGAGTGACCTCCCCCTCAGACCAGGAAGTAGGGCTTAGTTTGAGAGTCCTCTGGAGGCCCCCGGCTGCACTGGGCTGCTGGTGGCTCAGGAGAAGGACTCATTACTGGTGGTGCTGAGGAGACGCTGCAGACACACACGGCTACCAGAAGATATTAACGGGCTGCTCATTTGGTTTGCTATTGTCTGCTGCTGAAATGAGGCCCCCGGGTCCCCGCTGTGTACAGTCCAAACGGGAGACGTTAAAGGGGATGAACACGTTTAAAGACCGACCCTCACGTGGCACCAATGTCACGATGACATGCTGGCACAAAACAATGAGAACACGTCGGCTGCTGCACGTAACCGCTGGTGTTGGGGGGGCTTCTGACAGCCACACCGGGACTGTTTCCGGTATGAGGCCTCGTCCTCGCTCGAGCAGAATGCAGCCGCGTCGTCGCTCTCACCTGCTGCGGCGAACGGAAGCATTCACAGAGACTCCAGCTCTCCTTCCAACGGAGGAGGTCTGGCTCTCGTTCTCATGATGCCCCGGAGGATATTTTAGAATAACTCCGATTCACCGCAACAACGCATTAACACGCTATTGTTCATCGGCTTTAATCGCGGCACGGTAGCGCCAAGTTTAATACCCAACCAAGGACAAATCAAATCAAATCACACCTTAGTTGTATTGATCAAAATAGCAAATTACAAATTCTCTCAGAGGGCTTTTACAAGCTGTGCAGATGTGACACCTTCTGCCCTTAAAACTTCAAAAAAAGAAACCTCAGGAAGAGGAGAGGAAGAACCGTCTTCCTGGGACGGACAGACGTGACATAGACGTCACATGAACAGAACACAACAACACGAGAGTAACAGATTAGTAAAAACGGAGGAGAGGATGTCAGATCCCATCATGCACAACTGCGCTGTAATAAACTGAGTGCAGGTTATATTTTAGGAATATTTTTATGTTTTAAAAGTCATAAATTATATCTCATGTATTGTTGGATGACAAATCAAATGTTTCTGCTCGATTTCCTCATCTAGAAATGAAATACATTCCTGTTACATAGCACAAACATGATACTGCATCACACCAATTCCCAGTTGAAGGTCCCTGGACAGAAGAGACCACCGCTCCTCTGTAAACATTCATTCACATGAGCTACTCGGTTGATTGGACTGGATGTAAGTTTCTAATGCTTCCTTGACGTTCCTCCTCAGTGACCAACATCAAGCTGGTCAAACCGCAGGAGCCAGAGACGACCGAAGGCGGCTGCTCCTGTTAAGACCCATCCTGGAGAAAAAATACTCATTTACACCACTTGTTGCTTGTTACGTTGCTTCCTATTGGTTAACCTGCAGTTGCACGTCGAGAATCCTCACATGACTACTTGCTCTTTGGTCGGAACTAGCAATATGTGGATTTGGTTCTGAAGTAGTATAACTTTGTTAATGAAACTGCCAAAATGAAAGTCTTACAACATGCAGAAAAAAAAAGTTGCATGTGTGGATAATTTTTTTTTTTTTTTTTTTTTTTTTTTTTTTTTTTTTTTTTTTTTTTTTTTTGAGTAGATGAGGAAGCTCCCCCAGTTTCTTTTTTGTATATTTTTGTATATTCAGAGAAATCTCTGCGGAAGACTTCTGCATTTGGGAGCTCGGCAATTAAGGGTTTGAGTCGCATCTTTCTGGATCCCAGAATGACCTCCGTTGTCCCAGCGCTCCAGCCCATAACCTCTTTGGGATCCACAGCTCTGCGTTCCACACGATGCAGGAGAAACATTAGGAGAATCTGATGCATGGTTAGTTTTTCAGCATAGGTGCCATCTGCCCGCGTACGCCACTTTCCAAAAGTAAATCACACCAGGCACTCTCATCGTGTCTACCTCTTGTTTACTGGGGTTGTGTACTTGACTTCAGAATACCTTTTTCTCGTGTGTGTTTTCTGCGACGGCAGTGTCGGGCCCAGTCCACAGGTCGGCGGGTATTTCTGGAAGCTGAGGTTTTTCTGCGTTTTAGCTCACTGAACATACTCATTTAAAACTCATGTAAAACTCCCTCTAGGGGGCAGATTTTCTGAACCTCACCGTGGTTCCGATAGGAAAACACGTCTTCAGCTTGTTTCTCTGTGTGACATCTGTTTCAGTGATCGGTTACTCTGTACGTGGGTACAGGGTAACTGATCATATCTAGAAGAGAAGAAGTGATTAGGGGTCAAATTTCTTCAAGCAGTTTAGTTGAGATGGGATCTGAAAAACAAGCTGCTGGTCTAGATGAACTAGTAGTTTAGGTTAGTTGCTGAAGTTTCAGAAAACACCTGCCTACCTGTAGTGGAGGCCTGAGGGCCACTGCCAGGTGGAGTCATCCTCGCCAGCGCTGGGCTCGTTTCCCCGCCCTCAGCAGCGCCTGGTCGCGTGAAGGCTTCGTGTCACAGAAGTTCCCCTCTGTCCTCTCTTTAATGCAGGTTTTGTGATCCAAACAGACCTGTTAACCTTGTCAATCATCGTTTTGTTGCTGACAAACTAGTAATTTTCACGTTTGGACCTTTCAGGTTAATATGAAGTGAAAAGCTTCATAGTCGATGTACAGCCGCCTTGTTCCAGACCGCTCTGATTGTCACGTCCCCCCCATGAGGTTTTCTTTGCTGCTTGCATTGAAACTAAACTACTGACGTTGGCTTTATGCAAAGCTGTTAGAATCTTGTTGATTTAGAGCCAAGAATCAGCTCATTTGACTCATCTCTGAAGCGAAACCTTACTGCACTTTTTTGGGAACATGTTTTAGACTCAGAGTGATGGTGTTAAATGGTTGGAAGTTCAAAAATAAATGTTGTCTCCTGAACATTGTGAGTACCGTGTCCTAGAGTAGCTCTTCGCGCGTGTCCTTCTAAACAGTAACGAGCCAAGTAAAGACGACAGTCAGAGGCAGATTTGGCTCCAACATGCTGCAGACATAGACTGGAACACACTCGCTTGTCAGTTCAGGAATGAAGGAGGCAGGTTGCATCTCAAAAATCAAACCTGAACCCTCCATGTTTGATTTCTCTAAAACAGGAATGTACGTCTCTCGTTAGCGACCACACAGCCTTGTGAGCAGAGCACTTTTTCAGAATATTTCTCATGTTTAAAGGAGAAAAGATTCATCAGTTGCCGTCTGTGTCCACCTTTGTAGCCCTTCAGGTCCATGTAACATCCCCAGAAATGGACCAAGCAATGCAACGGACCTCCCTTGCATGTTGGGGGAGGGGTGGGGGTCGAGGTTTTATGA
Organism: Mola mola; assembly: GCA_001698575.1. NCBI lineage: Eukaryota > Metazoa > Chordata > Actinopteri > Tetraodontiformes > Molidae > Mola > Mola mola. The sequence continues at coordinate 20,590,899 of KV751319.1, read as the reverse complement.
TGGAGGCCGTTTCCTGGGGTGGAGGTGGGGGGTGTATGTTCTGTCACTGTACAAATATCTAGCATGTCTCTCCAAATGTTTAATAAAGTCGTCTTATTACCAACGTCATGCAGAAATCCTTCTCTTATTTTTTTCATTTTCCAATACTGTTTGCACCTGACGGAGGGCTGGCCGGCTTTTCTTCGTCCAGAGAACATTTCTGGACAAGGCAGCCTTCTCCTCAACAACCAAAGCTCTCAACTCAACCAGACAGCGGCCCAGCTAGAACCAGGGTCTCTTAAAGGAACAAAAGGTAATCCTGACACCCAGTGTTTAAAATAGGTACTGCACAGGAGAGAGCCGTCTCCCCACTTCCTCCCAGGTGCTTCCTGCTTCCATCACTGCAGCACCTGTGTGTTTGATGGGATAACTGGTCTCTCATCTAACCCTAGCATGGGAGTCCTGGGGGGTCAAGGAGGCAGTGCTCGCTCACGCCTGGCCTCGGTCCTTCCTCTCCCTGTTGTGGCCGGTCCTGGTTCCTCCTGAGGGTTGCACCCAGGGTGGTTTTAGCTCTCTAGCTTGTTAGCATGGGAGTCTTTTTGTTTTTAGTCTTGGCATTCTTTTTCAGCAGCTGACGGAGGAGTCGGAGCTTCAGGCCCCGATTGGCTGGACCAGAGCTACCTTAGGGTGATAACAACTGATCCACAATGGTCAGGAGGTAAGTCAAGTAATGTGTGGTAGGAGGGCTGCGGTTCAACTGCCCAGTGGTCAGATGGGTTGGTGAGAGCCAGCGAGATGGCTTCACCTTACTAACGTCCAAAACTGTGGTGTGGGGGTGCCTGAAAACCGCTTACCTGCTCTGGTCAAAGCAAAAAAGGACCAAGTCCCCCTGAAACAGAAGCCGGCGAGTATCAAAGTGTCGTGTTGTGATGTTTATACTAATGAAACAGGAATGAACCAATTACAAGACAGAAGACATAATGTTGGGATGGATCTGGACGGGAGGTAACTACAGAAACGGTCACAGGTCCATTAAGCTCTGCTAAGCTCTGCTGAACTCCCCCTGAACGTTAAGATTGATTGACAGCTGGATGCCATGACATTATTGGTTGAAATTGACTGGTAAATGGTGATGTAATTTCACGTGACATGGTTTTACCAGAAGGAAACAATATCAGATTTTAATATAAAAATACAGAGAAGCGTGTTTTTTGGTTCAATAGGCGATGGTATGATGGAGGATGTGATCGAAATGGTTTAAAATTACGGATGATTCCTTAATGTCTGGCCACATATTAAGGTTGTTTTATGATTTAATGTAGTAAATATCTTACATATTGTTCCTTTATCAGCCGTGTTGTAGCAAGTTTCCAAACTGGAGCAAAACTAAAGATATGTTGAACAATTACTGTGGTGGAAGTGAACGCAGTACTTGAGTGGTTTGGCTCAATATAAATGAAATAAAAGCTCCCACATCTTCCTGCGTGCTCTTTAATTTGCAGTAGACGAACGTGTGTGTGAGCGATGAGACGCCCTCGAGGTGCTGAGTCACTCTGGGAGTCCGTGAAACGTCAGTGAACCGGTTGAACAATCCGTTGTGTTTGTAAATGAAGCTCACAGGCTGGATGGCAACGTCCCTGCAGGGAGACACAGGAACAATATTGTCCTCTAATCAACAGGACGAGTGTTTGAAAATTAAATGTCAGATGCCTTTTTCCTGCAGGTCACTTAAAAACGGTTAGAACTTAGAATTTTGATTTTAATTGGGGCTTGAATATTTCCTGCATAAATGCAAAAATATCGCATTTTCATGTTAAACTGTACCAAAACAACCGTACAAACATGATAAAATGTACATTTCAATTAGATTATTGCATTTACATTTTCCAGTGTACGTTGTCATTTTAGTAAAGTCCCCAATAGGCCTCTGTAGTAAAGTGTGTGTATGTGCATAAGTGTACACATGTATACCTTTATTTACGAGTGTAAAAAATAGAGCATCATGTTTTGTTTTTTTCTATATTCTAGACTCCTCACACAGAAACGTAAGTGTTTTAATCTTTTTTTATGCGACCTTGCGTAACATAAACGGTAGAAAATGGATGGATGGATGTCGTATCTCCGACTTTTCCACAAAATTCCCATATTTGAGGCACATTAGTAAAAACTAGAGCCTGACCGATATCCAGTTTTTTGGGGCCGATAATATATCGATATCAGGGAGTAAAAAAATCTCCCTGATATTGATATATTGGCCCATGTACACATTTTTTACAATGACCCCTTATATGAAGTTATCAAACATTTTTAACAAAGACATGAAATGAGGCACAATAATTTACAGATTAACAATAAACTATTGGTTTAAATGACAGCACTGAGCTGAAACAGTCATATAAATCACCGTGAGCATCTTCTTTCTGCACTTTGTTCTTTCAAAATAAAATTGTTTGATACCCGTCAATATTCATTAGATATATGCGGACACCGATACACTTGTGAAAGGCCAGTATGGGCTACATTACGCACACATAGATCCTAGAAATGAGTTCCCTCCTGGTGACCCTGCTGACCGGCCGCTCTGTCCCGCCTCCCGTCCAGTTGTCCTGTGTCTGATGCTGGGAAAATACCTCAGCTCTGGTGGTATTTGGGCTCGTTCCAGGCGGCTGGCTGGGACACACGTACTCGCACAGGAACGCTGCTCAGTGTGGTGACTCACCTGCGCCGTGTGTTTGTGCTCTGACTTCCTCTCGTACGGTATCCCACGATGGCGGCCTCTTCTCGTGATTACAGCGCAGTTCTGTCACTGACACCAACGCACGAGCACCATTTGGCTGCACGGCAATAGACTGTTTCAATGCTTTAATTTGCAGGACTTTCTGTTCTGAGAGCCTGATGAGGGAGTTATCAGCTCCGCCTCCTGGAGCCATGAAAACATGGTGGAACTGCCCAGGGGCCATTATCACAGTCTGCTGCTGGTGATGATGATGCAGCTCACCCAGACACGTCTGGAGGAGCCCATGTCAGGCCTCCTTGACGAGCAGAAAGTGTCGCATCAGAACGGCCTGTTACGACTGGTCGGCCACCAAACCGGCGCGACGACTAACGGATTTCTTGCTGAACAGTTTGACTCAGAGGAATACAACAGTGATCCAGTATCATCATATCTTTGAATGTGGAATATTTGCCAGATGCTCACTGAATAGATTTTATAATCTGCTTTCATGGCTCAGCGAGTCTTTTGTCACGTTTTGCTTCTGTCAAGCGCCCCCCCCCAAAAATGATCCCATTGAGAAATCTCCCCCCGGCTACACTTACTTTCCAGTCCCAGAATATTCAATGTGCCATGAATGATATAAACAGTCAGTCACACAGTGTTTTTGTGAGTAAACACAAAAAAATACGGAAATGTTCTTTCGGAAATACTTTTAATACTCTCATTAACTAGTATAAACAATCATTTCTACAGAAGAACTGTGTCCGAAAGGGAACGTCTCCTGGGGGCCATCTGTCCCGCTGGGCCAGCTGGGAGAGTTAAGCCCAGAATAAATAATGGAGAGAGGACAAAGCCAGGTCAGGACAGGAACACAAACGGATCCTCTGCGCTGACAGGCCAAACTTCTCAGGTCCAGTGTCACCCGAAGAAGAACCGTCCCGTCTCCGTCCTACAGAGTCACTTCGGCCGAGAGCCTCCGCCACGATTTAATTTCCCTTCAGAGACAAACGGGATGTTCATTCACGCTTTTATGACATTTCTCCTCCCACAGAGTCGGCACTTACACGCTGCTGCCGGGGACGATGGTCTCCGGGTTCTGCTTGGTCAGACGGAGCCTCCTGAGGAGCGCAGGCAGTCTGAGCCTCGTCCTCGCCGACCGGGACGGAGCACTGACAAGTCAATGCGCCTGAGTTAGAGCTGAGGTGCTAATGAAAAGTACAGACTGACACAGACGTGTGAATGTGGAGGCGGGGCTGGGACCCAAAAGGTCAGGTCAGAAAGGAACCTGAACTTCCCATTACAGCAGACACATTTAGACTCACCATCTTGCTTGCTGTTTTGACTCCATCCGCTCCTCCTCATCATCCCGTTTCAGTTGGCCCTCCTTCTCTTCGGCCTCCTCTTCGTCCTTCTCCTCTGGTATCTGCTCCCACAGCCTGCTGTTGACCCACAGTGCTTCCTGCAGGCTGAGGCCGCGTCCCACGCAGGTCACCCTGCGGCACAGCGGGCAGGCCACGCTGAGCAGCCCGGCCTCGGCCCGCGACATGGTCTCCAGGCACGGCTGGCAGAAGGTGTGCCTGCAGTGGAGCACCCGGGGCACCCGGTCCGCCCGCGAGTAGGTGCACAGGCAGACGCTGCACTCGCCGTCCTCGCACAGAACCATCGCGAACTGCTGAGGGTAACACCGGGATCCGAGTGAGTCTTTCAGCGCAATCACGCCGCTGTTCAGCGACTGATGCAGCTTCTCCTCTGCGTTCAGTAGGAAATCGCCGAAGCCTAACCCCGGAGATGGACAACAATTATAGTTCTACAGGTTAAAGTGGAATGAATCTAATGAGTAGATGTAATTTCCCTTCAGAGACAAACAGGATGTTCATTCACGCTTTTATGACATGGATTATATTGGAATAATACGGAAATAGAAGAAGACAAAACAGTATCCACAGCTAAATGGAAATAATAATATTATGTGTGTAGAGAGTACTTACAGTATAATTGGAGTTTGAGTTTGTTCCCAGAGCAGGGGAACGCTCCTGTCTGACAGCACCGTCCCACAGTGAGCAAAGGGCAGGAGGCGTCTGCTGTGTTTGTGGGGGCGGGACAGAAACGGCTCTTTTCTTCTCATGGCCCCTCCAGCCCCTCCCAGTGGTGCTGCTCTTTGTTCAGTGGCTGCAGGTGGAGGCACGGGGGAGGTTCTACCGGCACCCAGAGAACGGAGAAAAACAAAGAACGGTACCGGATTTATCTGTGCAGTTTATTTGTCAGTATTCCTTAATATACGTTAAAAACGCGTGACGTGACGGAAAACAAGTGGGCTCGTCCGGGATTTGAACCCGGGACCTCTCGCACCCAAAGCGAGAATCATACCCCTAGACCAACGAGCCATACAAGTTTCATGATAATAATAGCATTTTATTCCAGCTCCCGACACAATTCTTTCGGTTTTTTTGTTGCCACAAAGTAGTCGAAAATTTGGACTAAGTTCTGTGTCTGTCGCTCTCTGATTGCAAACCACGAAATGAAAAGTTTTAATGCAACAGAACTGAGTCCCGCCAGATAGGACACATCACAGTACGAGTGTAACGCCATAATGCTGCGGTAACACCCATGTTACACTGTAACTATTTCACTTCTGTCTGTAACCACCAAAATGATGGGCTCGTCCGGGATTTGAACCCGGGACCTCTCGCACCCGAAGCGAGAATCATACCCCTAGACCAACGAGCCACGTGCTCTCTCAAACCAGGTCCACCATTTTTAACCCACTCGGTTACAAGCGTTAACGCTCTCCATCTGTCGTGTCACGCACTGTTTTTCTGACCGCGGCACTGGGATCGCCCGGTGCCATTCTGGCTCCACGTCAGAGAAACTAAGACAGTGGAAGCTTCATCATGGTCTGCAAAGTGTGAAGAGGGGCTGTGACTCACCTTCCTGCGCCATCTTCTTGCAACTAGCAGCGCTGTTCGTCTGTATAAATGTCGCTATATAACTGTCATTAGCTACATCGTCGTGAAACGCGGCCACGACATCAGACAGAAAGCGCAACCTTACCGAAGCTACGTCTCTGTGCACGTACAGCGTGCTGAGGTCACAGGTCGGGGGCGGGGTTACGGTCTGAGAACAGGAAGAGGGGGTTGAACGTTGTTTCGCGTAGCACAGTAATGATGTAAATACAAGTTGTTAGACCCACTGGAGCTGCTTAACTTTTGCTAAACATGTTAGAGAAACCTCACTAATCAGTTCACATCACACAACCCCTGCTAAAATCCAAATTAAGATAAGTTAATGTTTGTGTTTGATTCGTGTCTACTCAACTGGCGCCGTTTTGCCGCTTTTGTTAGCTAGATGCTAAAGTTGATGTGTATAGAACAGATATAACATGGGTTAATGGGTCATAATTTATGTTGCGAAGTTAGTTAACTTGGTCAGTAGCTAACGTGAGACAGCGTCAAGAGTGTACACTGAGCTGGCTTAATTTAAAAGTTATTAAACCACTGACTGGGACTGGATTAAAAAAAGAAGCACCGTGAACGAGATGGAGGCCTCTCTAGGATCTCTGCAGAATCCTGATATACGGTAACTCCATTTAAACTGTGACTAAGAGCAGTGATTTTGAATGTAAGCTATTTTCTTCCGTCGCACAATTAATTGTTTTATTTATACAGTATAAATAAACTTTATTGAACATTAACAGACATATGGCGAACAATGTAAACTGTGTATCACCTACAGTACGTGTACATACACCCGGGGGGGGGTGGCATCAGTGGATGCATTAAAACAAACAAAACAAAACCAGTTACATTACCAGTTACAGATTTGTGAAAGCAGAATTTTTTTGGAAGTGACAAGTACGTTGATCACATAAAATTGGGAGTCAGGTTCCTGTCATATTCCGTAAATCCAAACAGGGAGGGTAAATATGATCTGCAATAAATCAGTTGATTCTAAAGTGATTTAGTATGCAGGCAAGTCGCAAATAAAGGCCCTAGTGTTTCTCTAACCTGTCCACAGAAGGTACAATTTTCATCAGTGTCCTTTCTCAGTTTCTGTAAATAACATTTGAATAAAATCAGTGAAACATCTTAAAGGAGATCACTTGGACTTTATTAGTTAAGAACAATTTAAGAGGGAAAAGCTAAACCTCTTCCTGCTGGATGTCCCCAATCAGTGAGGCCCAGAATGATGAACAGGGTGCAGTTCGGACTCCTTGTTGATAAAGCTGACTTATTCGGATTCTTAGTTTATGAAAAATAACAGATTTTCTCAACAGTATGTTTCGGTCACGTCTGACGTTTAACCCTGAGATGTTCAAAAACTGAAACAGTGCCTAATGAGACAGCATCGAAAAGAATTATGAAGTCGTTTGGTGAAACAGGAAGTCCATTGTAAATGAATACAGTGTCTGTGTTCCAGCTCCGTCCTGTCTGCGTGTGAGCCTGAGCTGCAGGAGCTGATGAGGCAGATTGACATCATGATCAGTCAGCAGAAGAGGCAGTGGGAGGCTGAGATGCAGGCCCTGCAGCTCAGGGTGAAAAGAGGGGAGGACGAGCTGTTGGCCTCCCGAAATCTCACTGAGGGGAGAGACCTGGAGGTGCAGCAGCAGATCCTTTACAGTTTTCAAATGCAAACAGGCCAGTGATGATTCTCAGCTTCTGTTGAGAATGACTGTTTTCTTCATGTACAGGTGCTTCTCAAAACATTACATGAAAAAGTGATTTTTTTTTTTCATTGGTTATTCGAGAAAGTGAACATTTAATCTATCCTGGGTTCAGTACACATAAACTAAAAGGTTTCAAACATTTTTCTGTTTTCATTTACATAATTATGGCCTACAGATCAAAAAAAGGTGAAAATATTCAAATAATTAATTTCATTTTTTGGGAACATATTATCAATAATGATGTGTCCATTACACTGGTCACACATGCATCGAATTTCACATTTTTTTTTGCCTCTTTCACACATAAACAAATCTGTAAAACACAGGGGAATAAATTACAGATAAAGAGAACAGTTAAGAAAAAAAACAAACAAAAAAGCCTTGTCTCAGCAGTTAACCATCATTTTGTGACAATAGAAGTACCTCATATAGAATATATTAGATATTATACGTCCCACATGGTCCATATGATAAAAGATATGTATTCGAGATCAATATGTCAAATATTCCATAGGTACAAGGCTAAAAGGAGTCCCAACTATCTGATTTTCTTGAGCTATAAGCCATAATCATCTAAATTAAGTGTGAAATATTTCACTTTACATGTACTCAATATAGAATAAATGAACTTTTAGCTTTTGAATTAGGAAATATTCAAAAAATATGGAAAATAACTTTTCCACGGTATTTTAATATTTTGAGCTGCATCAGTATGTGAAATACAACCAGTGTAACGACAGAGAGGGATGAGTGTATAGGTTATTCACTGTCAGCCTTACCTTGGAATGTTCTTTTTGTTGCATTACAGCGTGATACTGAATGTTTGTATGACTGTCGTCACCGCTGATTGCAGATCAGATCGCTCCGCGAGCAGCTGGAGGGTGTGCAGCCTGGTCGACAAGAGTTAGTTACCAAGTACGAGCAACAGCTGCAGAGAGTCAGAGAGGAGGTGAGACCCTTCTCAGTCAAAAATGATTGTCAGCAAGCTCAGTAACTTTACAGCAAACACACATTCTGTCACCTTCTCAGGTACTCGCATGAATGAGCCTTTTCCAGATTTTGGTTAGCTTCAGTCATTATTAACCACATTAAACGTACAGAATGGGAACACAAAGAAAATGCTGTGAAGTTTGTACACGCTGAACTGATTTGATAAGGTTTCAGGCGCACTTTTATGTCATTAAATTCTGTGTTGTCACCCTGTTACAACAAAAAAACTGAGACACTGTGTCAATAAAATGTTTAATAATCCTTTTAGACGGCGACTCGTTAGAAAACAGTATAATACATTTACGACAACACACAATAATTTTTAACATGTGACCCATAGCAACAGAATTCTGATATCAATATATCGGCTGATGAATGCAAATGTTTTTCAATGATCCCCCAGATGAGGTTATCAAATATTTGTAATAAAGATGCAACGGAGGGAAAATATTTTACAGATTAACAATGAACTGCTATTGTCATAAATGACTGCAGTAAAACCGTAACCTTCACTGGAAATTTAATCACCATAAATCACTCCAAGCATCTTTTTCTGCATTGTGTTCTTTAAAACCAAAATTTATTCAATATCGGTTGATATTGATAACATATATACTGATGCCGATATATCTGTTATTGACCAGTCAGGTTTTATTACTGTGACCTCGATTCAAGCGCCACTTTTCAAACAAGTTGTTATGGAGGCAACTAAAGACTGAGAAAAGTGTCTAATGCTCACAAACAGCTGTTTGGAAATCAGGGTCATTGGTGACAGGTAACACAATGAGTAATGATGGGGAGGATCTCACCTCTTCCTCAAACACAATGTATTAAATTATTACAGCTGGATATCAAATGAAGACATTCCGTTTATACTTACACAGTGTTGGAACTTTTTTGAACTTGTGGCTGTTGTTTTTTCTGTTTTTGAGATGTCACAGTTTTTAAAGGCCTCTGATTAAAACTTGAGTTCGAGAATCTGTTGTGACAAACACTTTTCCCTGCAGCTGGATAAATTAAAGAGAAGTTATCACAAGCTTCAGCGCAAACAGCTCAAGGAGAGCACTGCTGGAAATGCTAAAGAGACGGAGTGTTCAGAGGTGACACGGCTCACTGAGAAGATTGAGGTAGGAATCATGAGCGCTTTAGTTTCTGTCCTCTTCCTTTCATGATTCCATCAGTCGTCTGCATGTTGACCCCTGCCCCCCCCTGCTGGCGGGTTGATTGTGATCATTCTCTCTTGCTGCAGGAGTATCACCAGCTGGCTGTACAGTGGGAGCAGCAGCGTATCCAGCACCAAAAACAACTGACAGCCCTGCAGGCCCAAAATAAGAGCCTGACTGTCGAGCTCACACAGATGAAAGTAAATTCAGATTGAGATTACATCATGACAGTCAGACGTCAGACAGTTTAATGCTGATACAAAGTGGAGGAAGGTCGTTTCCCACACATGTCCTCTGGTTTGATTTCCAGGCCCAGTGGGGATTGTTGGCAAAGGATCGGGAGCACAGGGGATGCTGTTTGGAGGTGCAGCGCCTGTGTGCGCAGCTGGAGGAAGCTCAGGGCAACCTGCACGCGCAGGAGCTTGAACTGGAACGCCTGCGAGCCCTGGAGACGAGGCTGGGACAGTACCGGAGAGATCAGCAGGTGAGCAGAGTGGCAGGATCTCGTGATGCGTGGGTCTCAAATATATGCACGGATCAGCGGTGTAATGATATGTTTTTCTAACAGTGCCATACAATTGAAGAATGATATTTGTCTCATTAGAACGATACGATACGATTCAATGATTTGTTATCAACATAGTAACTTTTTATGCCAAACATTCACCAGTGAGACTGGGAAATAAATACCTGGAAAATGGACAGTGCAGGTGAGGATTCCTATCAGTTTTTCTTTAAGAGATTCGTGGATACATTAAGATTCTTGTTGGAGATTCTCCATTCTGTGCAGGCTTCAGGTAGCCATGATCCAGTATTTTACCAGTATGTTCTTCGTTCAAAACTCTTCATATTCCAGTCCAGAGTTGGTGTGATGAGAGGTAACTATCACATACCCTTGTTCTGAGCATAACGCCCAGCCATCGGTCGTGATCACCTCTTGTTGTGCTTCATCAGCTGCTGCGGGAACATTGCAAGAGCTCAGTGTATCATGGGATGTCCGTGCTGCAACCTAAGCCTATAGCAGCATAAGTAGGGGCCTGATAGGCCAGCCCTAACTTTAAGTATTTACATTCACGAAGAGGTCTCTGGATTGTAGACTTTGACACAAATACACTGACCTTCAGAGTTTTCTTGACTTGTCTCTATGATGTGAAATGGTTTTTCTTCCCTACAGAAAGGATTCTGTGATTATCCACTTTACTTATTTTCTGTGGTCTTCCAGGCCTTCTGATGTAGTTGAACTCACCACTGAATTCTGTCTTTTTAAGAATATACCAAACTGTTTGGCCACTCCTAAAGTTTTTGTTGTCTCTCTGATAGATTTATTTAGTTTTTCACCCCAGTGATGTCTCCTTCACTTGAATTGATGTCTCCTTGGAGGTAATATTGATGCTTCAGTCAAAGATGCCAAGAATTTTAGGTTCTATCCTGGATTTAACAGGAAGCCAGTACCGAGGGCATAAGGTCGCTGATGCTGGTTCTTGTTAGTACATGTGCTGCTGTGGTCCAGATTGGTTGGAGCGTTTTTAGGGACTTTTTGAGGATTGGAAACTTTGTCCAGGTTCTGTATGCAGTCAGTGTTTGTGCTGAGGATACTCTGCTGTTCCACAGCTCCTTCCAGAGGACAGGCGGAAACTCCTGGACTCCCAGGACACATTTGGGCCACAAGCCAGCCTCGAGCACCAAAGACTTTGTAATGAAGCTGCCAGACTCAACCAGGTCCTGCGAGCGAAGGATCAAGTCATTCAGTGGGTCTATTTCTACATCATGGTGTAGTGCAGCGATAATCCACAAGACGGCAGTGTGTAGTGGTGTTTTTGTGCTCATTGTGCTGCTGTCTCAGCTCTCTGGAGGCCTGTCTGGCAGCTCGGGGCTGTGCTGGGGTGGAAACCCTTAGACAAGACCTGGAGAAGACCGCAGCCAAGCTTCACTGCGTCCAAACATGCGAGGTTCTTCTCAAGGCTGAAGTGGCGTGTCTCAAAGAGAGGTGAGCACAGGGCTCTTTACGCTCCTGCACTGTTGTTTGGACATGTAAGCTTGAAATAAGTGTGCCCTTTGGATGATTTCCCCAGACTGGAGAACCAACAGAGAGCTGAGCAAACAAAGATGGAGGAACTGAGGCATTTTAAAGCAGATTATGATTCCTCTGTCGCTGAAGCCAAAAAGGTCAGAAATTTTGACGCTTGAGGTTTATTGTGAAGCACCGCTGATTATCGTCTGTAACTATTCACACCTCGCTGGGTTCCTCCTGCAGCTCAGCGAGGAGCTTCAAAGGGCCAAGCAGACTCACAACGGTGAGGTGGATGGAATGAGGAAGGAGGTGTCAAAGCTGACCGCCGAGCTGCACCAGCGCGACATCACCATCACCACGCTGAGGGGCTCGTGGGTCAGCGTCAGACGGCAGCTCTGTGGCGAAGTAGAGCGAGGGGAACTCAAAGTAAGTAAACACACATGACGCTGAAATGTCATGAATACAAGTGCCGCCATCTTGTGATGGTGATGACATTCAGAGGCGGAGTCTGCACGGTTCCACCAATACACCCTTTCAATCGTGAGCAGGGCTCAATGTCAATCATGACATTTTGCCCACTTTTTTATAACATCAAATAACTAATTACAACACTTGAACACACATCAGTGTCACAAGGTCGACCTAAAATGACAGAAACCATCTTTGGGAAACGTTTGCGGTTTGGATGCCCCGTCTGCTAACACAGACGGATGGGAGTTCTGATCTCTGCTGCAGCCAGCCACCAGGAGGCAAACTGGATGTTCTGAGTTCTCTTGTCATCTGTCCTCATTTTGCAGTGAGTGATAAATACCCATGGTTCCAGAGGATGAATCCTACTGACTGCCCTGGAATCGATCAAGATCGTGACAGTTTTGCCATATTTTTATGACACTGAGGATGAGTTTTATCTGCTTTCACCATCATTAGTCAAATTTGGTCCAGTACTGTTTTTTTGAACATTCTCATCAGCCTCAGCTGCACCTTCTGTTTACTGCCCATCACAAACACTAAATCTAGATAAGGAAAATGGTAAAGGTTATTCCTGCCAAGACATGAGCATGTTTGCTAAAATATCTGAATGCAATGATGTACTTAAGTCATTTAAAGATGGATGACATGAGAACTCCCGAAAAGGGAAGCCAAAGCATCTCCATCACCCCCTGGTGGCTGGCTCCCCTCCATGTTAGCAGATGGGACAAACTGACAGCTCAAAGTGCTCCTCCAAGACATTTTTCCCAAAGATGGTTTCTGTGGTTTTAGGTACTTTTACCACACTGATGTTTAAGTGTTCATTTCCCTCATCAGTTTGGTTTAATTAGTTATTTGATGCTATAAAAATCGATGAAACATGATGATTGACAGCTGAGCTAGAGAGGTCACGTCAACGTGACTTCAGACCTGCTCGCCCAACTTTGCACTTTCAGCAGTGAATGTGAAACAGCTTTCCGCACGTACAGTACGTCATTCTGCACAGTGATGCTCAGACACGGCTCTGAAAAGGAGAACATCATGCTGTAGCCATGTGTTTCCTGAGAAATCTAAGACATTTTTCTACTGCTCCAACTTTCTCAGGTGAGTCAGGCCCAGCTGGAGCACCTACAGTGTGAGAACCAGCGTCTGAAGGCTGTGCTGCAGAGGCTGGAGTCTCAGTCACCTCAGGTTAGTCTGCACTGATGTGGTTTGTGGACCACAGCAGACAGATTTCTCCATTTGACCTCACGCATGTGTTTCTGACTCATCGCACTCTAATTTCTGCTCTCTGAATCACTCTGCTGCCCTAAGAGGTGCGGCACCTCGCTCGCATCCCTGAAGGAGAGCTACGTGTCATCCCTGAGTGGCCTGGAAGAAGAGAATCAGCAGCTGAGGCAAATGATCGCTCAGACGTGTGCTCGGCGTGAAGAGTCCGACCAGACACGTCGGGATAAATATGAGCGAGCGCTGCTCAGCCACGCCGTGGCTGACCCTCCACAGTCCGCTCAGGACAGGTACCGGCGTCCACACAGCACACACCCGCAAAGAAGACAGAGAAACTGAACCTCCTGCATGGCTTTGTTTTACCTGCAGCAATGCAGATACCAGACACCTCAAACACAGCGAGAAGGTAACGACACATTCAGAGGGAGAGATCCAGAGGCTCTTCAAGCAGCTGCACACCACGCCCCCTCCCCCCGGGGATGTCTCCTGTACAACAGCCCAAGACGGCTGGCCTCACCCTTCAGCACCATCCACCTCCTCTTCCTCCAGTAGCACAAGAAGGACCAGGAGAAACTCAGTGCCGAACTCAGGTGACTCCAGCCCCGACGACTGTGGAGGGAATAACTCACCCTGTCCTGCTCCTGTGGTAAATAATCATCTCACCACAACCGGCTCAGCTTCGTTTAACGGTGACATTCAGTTTGCAAACAATCCCACTGTTGGCTGTCTCCTCCCCCCCCCCAGGAGTGTTTGTCTGTGTCACCTGCAGAGCGCATGGTGTCTCGCTTCCTGGAGGAGGAGAACCTGAGGTCCACACAGCTGCTCCAGAGATTAGACCGCCACATTCAGGGTATGATGGACAACAATGCCCAGACGGTGTCCAAGTACGTGCCGGGTGGCTCAGGGCCCGAGAGCCTCAGACAGTAGAAGCACAGACTTCTTCTGTGCCTCATCAGGGGTTCTGTAATGGAGAGTTCATGTGACGTTTGGTGTCTGTCTCACATGACTCAACTTATTTTGCTCAGTTGAAGTCTCACTGACCTGCAGCACAACACGCTTTTCTTCCATGTTACATGGAGTCAGTCTGAGGACTGACAGCGGCTGCGGTAACGGCAGCGCGTGAAAGCTCCGCACACACGGAGGCAGGTGTTTCACTGGCCAGTGGCTGATTATTCCACGATCATTACATGTGACGGAATTATGCATAGTCAATGACATAAAAACATTCTTCAGGTCATGTAGTAGATTTCTGAATCATTCAACTGCATTAATCTTTGTCCTGTCACATCAATTGTTTCCCACTAGCCAGTAACCTTTTTCATTTGGGTTTACTTCAGTAAGTTGAGGAGAAATGACTAAGAAAAGTCCGTGAAGGTTCTCAGTCATCCAGGTCATCTTGATCTCGGAGTGTTTAGTAGGAAGCAACTGGACTTCTTATCTTATCAAGATAAGAAGTCCTTTTGTCTAGCACACCTTATAAGTCCACTTCTTATCTTATCAAGATAAGAAGTCCAGTTGCTTCCTACTAAACACTCCGAGACTAAGAAAAGATAAATGTGACTGAGGAACTTGTGGCAAATGTTTAGAGCAAAATACAGGAGAGTTCTAAAACTTCTCTTCATCACCTCTCGTAAACTCCCCCCACAGCTGGGGAGCACAACGTTTTTCCCACCGAGCGCTCTGGTGAGGCAAGTGTGCAGGAATGTTTTAACCTCATGAGTTTGTGCATCGGCTGCTGATGATCAAAATGTCTCCTAGCTGGCCTGATTAATGAGAACATCACGGCTCAGAGGAATGCTGTGTTCATGCTGTGTTCAGTAGTCTGGACATCTGCTCCAGAAAAACCCACAAGGCCATTTAATATCACTGTCAGTCTGTTTGAAGCTCAGGAACATTGTTGAGAATAATGTGTGACTTCAGATGTCACTGCAGCTCTCTGTTTCATTGTGGTTTCAGGGCTGCGAGCAGCAATGATAATATATCTATGAAAATATCTAAAAGTCAAAATATCCAGGGAAGAAAATCACTGTAGTTGGGGAGGTTGGAGCCATCAGAAGATGGATCAGTCATGATAAACTATTTCAATTAGAACGTTGTGTTTTTTCCCCGTAATTTAATTCAAAGAGTTAAACTTTCATTTATACTATGCTCATTATACTTAACGTGAAATATTTCAAGCCCTTGATTATGCCCCAGTTATAGTATATTTATCAAAATTAAAATGCTTGAAACATTTTAGTTTACATGTACTGAATCTAGAATATGTTCAATGTTCACTTTCTTAAACTAGAAGGCACTCAGAAAGTGTCAACCTCATCACCTAGTCAGCTAAATTCCCGACAACATATGTTCCCCAGCAATAAATCCTGATCTTTCAGGGTCAAATTTTTTTTCTCTGAGCATATTGCAGCTATTTACCAGACTGTCGTATCAGTGTTTGTTTTCCTGAGTGAGATTTAGGTCGAGGTCATTTGGGGTGAAAAAAAGCATATGTTGGTGCCACCCGATGGATGACACATGAAACTGAAGAGCCAGCTGATTCTGGTTCCGTCACAAGATGACACCAGTTGGACATCTCTATCTTAATTCATTCTGAAGATATGTCCAAAAAAGCAGAAAAGAATGCTGCTTTGAGCCAAAGAGGTGTTGTTTCTCTGTGCCGGATGTCATAAGTGAGAGAAACACCACATATGTACACGTCTGTCCAGAGAGCCCAGACAGCGTGTGTGTGTGTGTGTGTGTGGGGGGGGGGGGGGGTCCACCCACCCTGCGGAGGCCCTCCAGCTTGTCAGCGCAGGAATGTGTGCAGCGCTGCTGCTCTGTCCTCATCATCAGAACGCTGATGGAATGTTAATATCAGCCATGCGGTGAGATCTACCTCAGACACGACTTACTGTGTGTTTTACTGCTCCCGCTGTGAGTGATGAGCTAACTGAATGTAAATAAACTGAAAAATTCTCAAGAAATTTGTGTTTTCTGTTTTACAACATCAGAGCAGCGAGACGGGTGCGGGGGGGTGAAAGGGGTGGACTGCAGGGGCCTCATTACAGGGAGGAGGAGCAGGTCTGAAGTCCAGGGAGAGTTTTTGTTTATTTTTGCAGTAATTCACAGGAAAAAATTGGCTGGAGGGCAACAAGATGATTGAGTTAAATGAGTAAAAACGGATAAACTGATTGATTTGAATGACCCACGACCCATGTCCTGTTAGGACACGTTAGAGGTGTAATGTGTGCTGCACACAGAGACCAAGACAGTCAACATTAAAATTAAACAATCCGAACTGGAGCTACTGTGGTAAAAACTCGGCCTGATTAATCCTGTTCTTCCCATAATGCAACTCGTCCGTGTCCATGTTAGACCTCTACATGCTTTCAAACACCCGGAGTTTGAAATGTTGTCTTCAAATTCTCATGTTTCAATGAACATTAAACATTTACGTCGATCATCTCTAAAAAGTTGGATCATGATTTTTATGACTGATTGAAAAAGTGATTTTAAAATACATTTTACTGTAACTGTATAAACCGTGATTATCAAAATTAAAACAAAAAAGCCCAAAATATTACATTTTATGTGCATTGAATGTCAATTATATGAAAGTTAAACATTTTTAATCAAGTTGGTGGGAAAAAAAAAGACCTTTTTCACAATATTCCACCTGTCAGACATACAAAACTGTAAAAGGTTGAATATTAATCACTGTGACAAACAGACTTAATGATTTGTGAGTTTGTTTAATTTCAAGGAGATCATATTTACTTAATTATGAGATAAAAATCCAGTTTGATTTATTTACTGAAATTATTGGATGTTTATTTATTTATTTTTTCTGCTTTCTGACCTTCATTAGCAGCTGTTTGGTTCTGGTTCTGGTTGCTCAGTTAAAAATGGTGCAAGCGTTGGAAAACCTCAGCTAGTGGACTTTCAAGTGTTTGAGGATGTAAAGAAAGGGTCTCTTCTGTGGAGGCTTTGATTTTCCATACCACACTTGCATTAGTGGCCTCCTAGCGAGAACTTCTGCCTCTGAGGGGAGCTCAGAGGAGGAAACACACACGTCACTCTGCACTGCAGAGGTCACATTAGCGGAGAGCGAGGAGCTTTGTGTGTGTCCCCGAACAGGAAGGCCAGCAGGGGGCGCACTGCTGGCACATGAATGAAGGTGACAAGCGTGAAAAGGAGCTTCAGGTGAGAATTGGCCTGTGTGGCACGTTCACATGATGGATTCATGTCAATCAATGTCACAGAATGTAGTTTAGTGAACATAAAGCCACTCAGTAATTCTGTTTGCTCCTCAGCTTCGTTTGTCAGCTCCTGATGACAAGCAGGACCGTCTCGTGGCACATACCAGACATTCTGAGGAGCCACATCAACACCTATGTGAGCAGTCGCTGGCAAGATCCGGTCACACTATCGACTCCTGTTGAGGAAGGGAAACGTGAGGCATTTGTTTGAGGAATTTCTCTTATCGGCGACGATCAGGACTTGCCATGGGAGTAACGAATGAAGACGGAGTGCTTGTGTGGAGGCCTGACTTATCTGTGTTGGGTGTTGGAAAGGCGGCGCAGGTTTGGCGGGAGGGAAGAGAACGTGAGACACTTCGTGATAATTCATGAATCCATTAACACATTTTTTGTGTCAGAAATGTCTCCTGTTTGCGCTTCCTGTTGGTCCTGCGCAGGTTGCCTTGTGCGGCTGATGTGATAAATGGCTGCTTATGAATTTACTTCCTTGCCAAGATAAGACAGCTTTTCCCAGAATTGTTGCAGCCTGCATGCATTCTTTGTTGCACATTCCGTGCAAACAGGGCCCTCGGAGAAACATGCCGGCCGTGCTTTGTGTGTGTGTCCATGTCCCATTTCCAGCCGCAGACACGTCCTTCGTGTGATGGGATTGTCTCATTGTTGTGCTCCGGTGGACGCAGGTGATTGGCTGGATCGTGTCCTGCAGCGGGACAGTGGGACTCCAGGGTTCCTGCAGCGCTGCACAGCTGTGCCAAAGAGGCCAAGAGGACAAAACTCATTCCTCTATCGCACAATGAGTGCGTGCACGCTCACTGTCGCCCCCTTACAGTGTGTCAATGTGAACGGTGGCGGGGGCACGTCCTGAGGTGGAACTTTAGATCGACAATAATCCTCAGCAAACTTTTGTGTTATTCCAAAGCGTTTGACCAAATGTCTCGGCCGTCCTCTGCCTGTGCAGCTCGCTGAGCTGTGACTGAAACACCTGAGAAACCACAGAAACGCTGGCGAGGCCGATTTGTAACTGCAGGCGCTGATACGCGGCTGCACCTCAGCAGGAGCAGTTGGGTCTATTCGGGGGAGGTCGACCACATGTTTCGACTTTATTCGATTCCACTGCTGCCTGCTGTTTGTTTCAAGGTCTGTGTTTATTTTGGTGTTTTTATCAAATGTTTTGTTTTCCTGTTAGATTGTTGTCTGCGCAACAAATTTACCCTTGATGAAGGTTTGGAGCTCAGCCTGCTGCTACAGGCGACACTGGCTTAAAAACCTTCAGGGAACTCTATCTGATATCATGAGCTCACGCAGCATTGTGTGAACTCCCACAAGGCCTCAGCCGTGGGAGCAGGTCAGCCTCCCACGGAGAGCGCCATCTTCTGTCTCTGTGTGTTACTGCGGCAGCTGAGAACAAAAAAGACTTGAAAACGCATTTGTGTGTCGATGTGGCAGCTGGAATACAAACAAACAAAGAGCACCCACCCAATTAACAGGTACAGAAGGAGTACGAGGAGTTTGTTGTCAGCCAGTTTGTTAACCTGCGTCAGAAAAAGCTAGCGGGTGCCGTCAGAGACGCTGACTGTGATGAGGCGGAACAAGCTCGGAACAGTCGATGAGGTCGTAGATGTCTTGACACAGATGGCCACCATAGTTCTATGTGCTTGGAGAGGGAGGAGTCAGTGCTCTGTTGATTGCATTCTACTACCTGACCACTAGAGGCCATTAATTTTCACACACTGGACCTTTAAAATCAAGTAAATTTGCAATGTTCATGCCTTCGCCCGAAGATGCTGAGATAGGCTCCGGCCCCCCCCGCGACCCCTCACGGGATAAGCGGTAGAAAATGGATGGATATTATATAGCAAAGGTCCCATTCTTGAGATCGAATCGGATGAAATAAAGGCATCTGGGGTCTCCTTCAGTTCAAACTCACTTTGGGGCTGGATGCTGGGCCGCTGCTGTGTGACGAAGCCTGGTTGTATGAGCAGATGGCTGGCAGAGACTTGTGGGTAATCTGGACCTGCTAGCCATTAAAACGTTCAGAGTTTGACTGTAACCGAACACCCGGCCGTCTGACAGCAGGTGTCTCAGCGGCGCCGTGCGAGCTTTCAGGTTTCTGTTATGTAAAAGCTATTTGGGACATTCCTTGTTCATTCACAGCTAATGAGGGCATCCACTTGGAACGTCCCGTGTAATTAGTTTTCAGATTTCTGCTGCGACCGCGAACATGTTCGCCTCATTTTCTCGCTCGCTCTGTCTTACGCATCGACAAGCACAAGCTTCAGAACTGAGCTGGTACAGAAAACTGCAGATATGCTTCAATCCCGTCACTGGAACTTCATATACAACCTCCAGCTGAAATAACTCACATCGAGGTTGTTTGGATGAAAAAGGCCTGAAAAAGTCCAGGAGGAGACAAAAGAAAAATGATGTCCAGCACCGAGGCATCGTGCTGATGAAGAGGCGGGGAGAAGAACGAGTTTACATTCTTTCAGCTGCGGTGACATAAACAGCTGAACATGTTTTGATTTGTGTGTCTCTGCCTGAGGAAGTGACGCCCTTCCTCGGGCCTGAAACGCGTCCCGACTGAGCGAACTTCAGCCTGAAACGATGCTCGAGCCCAGATCGGAATAATTTTTCCCTCTCAGCCGCTCACATTATTCCAGCATCTTGGTTTATGCTGCCAACCTCGTTATCAGAGCCCGAAAGATAAAACATTATTATATGAATGTCTGTGCAGAGATTTGTGGTCCCGAGAGGAAGAATCCCACTGACTCTGTTGATTCCCCCCAGTTTACATCCCCGGCAGCTATTGGCCGGTTTGTCATTCTTAGAGCTGCAACGGGGAATCGATTAATTGATCGAAAGGACAACTAAATACTTGTTTCATACAAAAACGTCAAACATTTGTTGGTTCCAGCTGGTTGAATGTCAGGATTTGCAGTAAATGAACATTTTTGCAGTTTTTAACTGGTCTGTTTACGAAAATGTGATGAGCCATTTTCACCATGTTTTGCCAGTTTATGAGGTAAATGATTATTGGTGGAAATAACTGGTAGATTTAAGGTGCAACATGTAAGATATTTACGCTATTAAATGATAGAAGGACATTAATAATATGTGAGCTCCTCTGACAGTGACGCAGCAGATAGTTTTTCCTGCTGTTGAATTCTGGATCCCGGTGCAGAACAGACTGTTTTTGTTTGGACCAGAACAGGTCCGTGGTTTTTAAGCCACTGTTTTGGACACCCCGCCCCCGGGTTGCCAGATAAGAGACCAGTTATCCCACAAACACACGCAAACTGGTTCAGCTATTACTGACTGAACACTGCAAACGTAAAAATGAGTTTATCAGCTCACATGTCGGACTCGCCGCGCAACATTTTCCCAAGAGAGTCTTGTTCTGCGCTCCTGAGTCTCAGCGTCCAGGTGAGCTTGGATAGGAGGGGGCGGGGAGAGAGCTCTCCGCTATGGTTTGAATTTAGACTTGCAGTACCTGTTTCCAACACTGGGTGTCAGTGATATGTTTTGCTCCTTTAATCAATGAAGAAAATAATCGTTCGGTGCAGCTCTGCGCTTTTGTGCCCTCAGCTTTGTCTCAGCTGCATTTGCGTTCACAGATCAAACTAAGTGGACAACATAGACATTGTAGTTGCCTCCATTAGGATTTTCACTGTCAGCTTTAGTTTAACACTCCGCCCACATGTTGCACAGATGGTCACAAATTCAGGTTTGTCTTTACTGCCGCTAATGCAGTTGGCCACACTTTAGGCCCCGTTTATACAACAACGTTTTCGGGTGAAAACTCAAAACTTAAGTTGCCTTTTGGTTGTCTGTCTGCATGAGAACGGATCAATACAGAAACGGGGACCAGAGTGTAAAGATGTGTAAACGCCCCTGTTTCCGTCTCCATGTAGATGGGAATAACGCGACATTTTGGAAACGCGCATGCGCACTAATTCTGCTGTCTGCACGGGGAACTACTTGAAAACGGCGACTGAAAAAGAAACAGAATGTTGTCTTGTAAACGGGGCGTGAGTGAAAGAGTCTGTGGCTCCGTCATTAAACTACCAGAGAAGAAGAGGCACAAGGAGTCTCGGCGCCTCAATGTTTCAAAGATTACAGTCTCCCCACTTTTCATCTGCCACTATTTCTACAGAGTCATGACATGATTTATTGATTTCTGCTGTTTCCTTTTGTTTGAACAAATTTAAAGTAAGTACACGTGAGTCAGTGGTTTTTAAAATTATGCTGCTGAAACCTGTTGAAAAGGAATCCTCTCTTTCTAGAGGCAGTTTGTGGGCCAAATCAGTTATAGAGACGTTTATTCATCGAGTCTGAATTGGCTGTACAGTATTGTATATATGAAATCATTGTATTATTGAGACAAGTTTCAGATAAGGGTTGATCTGCTGATTGTTTCCCACAGCCGAGCTGTAAAGAGCTGCGATTTGTCCCTCATGTAACAGATGACAGAAGTGCATCAACACAACACACAGTGTGTCTCCACTCAGCCTTTATCGATCCAATCGTGCTCCGCTGTCTCATGTGTGTGCAGAGGAATCAGATAACGACAGCGGCTGTGGTGAAAATGTGGCGCTGCTGCTTCTCCAGAGGGAGCTTTTTCATGCTTCATTACTCTCAGGCAGCTGTTGTCGCTTGAAGAGGGAAGATAACAACGGCGTTATCAGGATTCTTTTCACTCACAAACAGCTTTGCCAATCTGTCCATCTGTCCACCAACAGCCAGTTCCCGCCGTTCCCCTCTGACTCTCACCCCACACCGAACTTCACGTCTCCTCCTTAAAACCTCACACTATGAAATTTAAGCTTCCCAGTCATGCGCATCAGCTTGAAATTGCATTTTTCTAATACCACTGCCTTATCTGGAGATCTCCGAAAACCAATTGAAATGCCTTCTCGGTCAGACTAAAACATTTTGGACTCTTAACAGCTTCCTCTTCTTTCATGCCTGCTGCTCCTGTGTGTTGAAGTCTTTAATTACCGTGGTCGTAAAGGGGTCAAAGTGGCAGGAGATCACGGAGGAATGTGTCGTCACCTGTGGGATCAGCAGGCTCCTCACTGCCGATTCAGCGGACACGCTGGACAAACATTTGCAGAGCCACAAAATGCGTCAGTCGGAGAAGGAGCGTTTGATTTATACTGAAGAAGTGAGAAAACTTTAAAATATAGATGAGACAAGTCTGGCATCAAGTTGGTCACATAAACAGGATTTGGGTTGTGAACATTTTCAAGTCATTTGTTTGAGGGAACATTGCTTTTGGGGTGATGAACAAGAGGTTTTGAGGGCTTTTATTGATCAGCTGGAGACGTTTCCTCTCTGAATTACAGAAATTAAATGTGACAGAATTATACACATTTTGCTTTCAGGTCCATGAAACAGAAGTGCTTGTTTGCGTCTCTCCTGAGGAAACAGTGAGCCAGTTTGACAACGAGGAATTGGTGGTTGGTGAGGTGGTTTTTGACAACCCAGGACTGAGGCAGTGAATCGGACCGCTGACCCAGCTTCATTTACTTTAAGAGCCATCCACTCATCAGGAAGTGCCGTTAGCCATCCCCTGCACTGGAATCCCGTCTTTAAATGGGCTTCAGTTTACGTTGGAGGCTGTTTTCCGTGACCTCTGATCGCCATTACAGGTGATTATAGACTACGGTTGGCCTTGTTGTATCTCTGTGGAGGGCAGTGCTCTCATCCGGCTGTGACCACTCGTTAACGGTTAGACGCTAAAGCTGAAACGCTCATGGTGGATCCTCAGCAGGGATTTCTAAATTTTCTACATTGCTGATGAACTTTTACATTTAAGAGTGTGGGCGGACTTTCTGCTTCTGCCAAAGCCGTGAAGCTGTTAATTTAGCGTTATTTAAACACCCCAGCCCCAAAGGATAGTGAAGTTTACTCTTTACTTTATTTCAACTGAGTGACTTTTCACTCGTATCAGTGCATTTTTACTCTCATACTTTTTTTTGTACCTAAGTAACACTGCTCATCTTGCTCCTGTGGCCGGTACAGTTAGCAGCTACGTTAGCGAGTGAAACCAGCTGTTCATAACACGAATCAGTGAAAAAAGTCCAGCAAAAGTTGAAGATTGGTTGATCTTATTTAATCTATTTGATGTTATTTTGATGCAGAAATTGAAAGAAATAACTTTGTTCTGTACATTTTGGCATGAATTGTTAAATAGGGGCTTCATATGAAATGTTTAAAAACTGGACTTTACATAAATTACTCTTTCATCAGACGTGCAGCGTCCAATCAGTGGTGTGCAGGTCCCCGCCCACGCTTTTAACTCACCCTGAGCTACAGATGCTGCACCACTCAGGGTGAGTTTGTATGCAAATGGAGTTGCTTCCTGTCCTCATTCTGCTGGGGCCAGGGTGGGATTTCCTCATTCCTGACGTCTGACCCCTCCGCTGCTCTGTCTGGTCCAGCTCCAGACTACCATCTGGAGACAGAGGTTATCTCAGTGAGGCCGCGGCCTCGTTCTGTTTGTTCAGTTAAACCAGTATTTACCAATCTGCTGACACAGTGTGTTCAATAACCGCCAACAAGTTCCAGGTTGAGATTCAGAACTCTGCATTTAAATGATGTGATAGCAGGTGTGAACAGAGCAGCTTCCGGGCACCGCAGAAACCAGCACTCAAAACTCGATGTATATATTAATTATATAGCACTTTTCTTCATGTTGTAAAAGTACTTGACAGGAGAGAATGAAAGCAGATGAGGGGAAGTTGGTCCAAAGGACGAAACTGTTGTAAGAGCAGCACTAAAAGAAGTGAGAGGAGGGATGTGATCAGGTGGAGGATGCAGAGATCTCAGCAGAGTTTGTGGCTGATCACAGAGTCAGCAGGGCTCCATCATGTCGGTCGGAACAGTGATGTTCGTCTTTTCTACATTAGTGTAAAACAGACTAGCAGGAAATAGCAATGTGGACACAATGGTTCATCGTTCATCATATTCAGACCAACAAGGAAAATATGTGTATTGTCTCATGCGACCCCCCCACACATTCACACACACACACATACAGGTCACATACATGTGAGGAAGAGAAAGAAAGAGGGTAAATCTAATGGGGAAAGTTTGTACAAATACAATCACAATACTTTACAACAGTCGAAACCCTATTTTACTTATTTATTTATTTTTGGAAGGTTTCTGAGGAACGAATTTTAGGGCCATAATGATAAAAAAAACAAAACACATCCTGACACTTTGGGAAATCTAAAAGAAAAACATTTCAGAAGTTTCACAATTTTATGTGAGAAACGTTTAAATAATAAAGTGTAGAAGAACAATTTCAGCATGTTGCTTCAGAAGACAGATATCAGCACCACCATGAGGCTGCGGGAGAATTCTGTGAAGTTGGACTTCAGTTCAGGTTCACAAACAGGGAATTTCTTCATCTTTTAGCCCATCAGTACCAGGACACAAGAATTAGTGTTTATTCGGAAGAAATTCTTTACTGTGGCCTTAAAACTTGGTCATAGCAATAAGTTTTAGGTTGGTTTTTTTTTTTTTTTAATAAGCAGCAAGTTTTGATGTTTGCAATATTACCAGTTGATCACATGATGCTTGTTTAAGGTGCAAAGTCGGGTTGTCCACCTGTCAAACTTAACATTGTTAGAGAGAGTCATAAAATCACATATATCCTGGTATAAATGCATATTTATGGCAGTCGGGGTCATATATCCTCTCTGCAGTGTTTTTAGAGCTTTTACTGTTAAACCATTTTCTTCCACTGCAGCCAAAGGCAACAGTCACTGGCTGTGAGAATAATACACATATATAATGTAAAGAATATAGTAGAATATACAGTCAGTATCACTAGTCATCATGTGACTGGCACAAACTACTAAAGTTCAGTATTTATATGTAAATATAAGCCCTAATATACGTTTTAGTGCTGCGATCTTTGAGGAGGTTAAGTGGAAACATTGTGGACACTTCAGAGCAGATGGTTCATTTCAGTGCTGAGATCATTTAAACAAGTGGCTGATAGCTGTTTTCATGACAATGAAGGGGAGCAAAGGAGAAACCCCTATAATAAAGCTTCAAGTAGCTTTTAACATTAATATCATATGAAATGTCACATATGATCAAAAATTGATGAATTCATAAAACATTTTCCTACAATCACCAAACACTGATTTTTGCATTTATTACATCAAATCGGCAACTCATGTTATGAAATTATGTCGGAGTTCGTTCATGTGAATTTTCCCAAAGTCTTTATTCTGCGTTGGATTTTCTGGTTCTTCTGCTGACTCAAGTTTTGAAAAAAAACCCAAGAAATTTCTGACTCTGTGAGTCAGATAACTGTCTGAGATTTAAAAAGGATTGTATGGTTTAAATACCCACAGGCAGCTTGTAATTAACTTAATGGCCACAACAAAGATCACCGACTGCAACTCTCAGAGGCTTAACATTGCATTGATTATGTAAATAACACACAGCAGCTTTCAGATTGGTCAAACGTATTTATTTACTCCTGTCACTGGTAGATCAGTTCCCATCCCAACACGATGTAATGCTCTGACATATGTCCAAAAGAACAACATCACTGCTGGCTCGGCGGTGAAAATAAACACTCTGCTGCTGTCAATCACGGGCGAAGGTTTGAACGTGGACTTTGTCTTTCCGGAAACACTTTCTCCCCGCATACCCCTGAAAATGGCCGAAATCGGCCCCAGAAATCCAAAGACACATCCGTAATTTTAGAAAGGAATGTGACATTCCTTTGCAGTTGACTGAGCCCAGTCTTCCCGAGTGCCTCCTGTCAGGAAGTGCTGCACAATGGGAGCAAATTGCCAGAAACACAAAGTCAGACATTTGGGACATGGGTGGGGGCAGGCAGAGGAAACTGTGTCAGGCACTGCTCTCAGACAATAACCTTTCAGAGTTTGCCATAAACATATCCAAGGATAAAATAAATTGTCAAATATTCTGGGGTGGAGCCAGTTTAGAACGGCCTTATCGGCTGTGCAGCTAAACAAACAGAGAAAAGTCTCGAGAACGTACATAAATGCTCAACTAGTGCCAGAAACTCTCTCAAACAGTTTAAAATTTAATTCCTCAGGTGTAACTCTTCTTCTATCTTCCTGGTCTGCTGGCTTTTACATTAAAACCACAACCTTGACTAGTTTTTGGGGGGTTTGTTTAATTCTATGCTGATGACTCTTTATTATTTTTTTTATCATATTTTGTATATTTAGTTAGTCATTTATCTCTGATCTTCGGTCACAAACATTCATTGTCATGCTGTATTATTACTCAACTGTAGTATGCTCTACTACTATATCCCTATATGTTACTGTGACCTGCATGACTGGAAATATGCTGTATTTAATCAGCCATAACATCTTTAAATGTTCATTATGGGCCAAAATAACAACAAAAACATGTTTTACAAGAAAACTTATTAATGTGCTTGGAAATACAATAGCAATGACAAATAGTTTCATGAACTATAGTTTGCAACAAATATCCCCCCCGAGCTGCTCTGAGTTTGTTATTCCACATCCACAACAACTAAATTATTGATTGGTTTTCCCCCAGTATTAGAAGTAAATAAACAGGAAATGGAAGTAAAAAAAGTTTCCAATTTTGGTCATGATTTGGACTATTTGCAATTGATATGTGACTACATTTGGAATAAATTTGCTAAAGGTAAATGCTAAATTTTCATTTTGATTTTACATTTAAACTACTCAGTTGCAACGTCACTGATGAAAATTCATTCTCTTGTTCTGATTCTTCTAATTGAAAAGTGTTTGACAGTGACTGAGTCACAGGCACATGGCTGTTTGACTGCAGGTATCTGCTGCATGTCAGCAGACGTCTGGGAACGTTTTTAGCGTAGTTAGTGGAGGAAAAAACACTTCCGACGCTCTCGGCCTTTGCACCGTTTAGTCTCGTTGAGGTCCAAGCGATGAAAGTAATTTTCAAAGAAACACGGTTTCTCCGTTCACATGTGTGTGCAGTTTGTCTTTGTCCTAACAGTCGTCAGTGCTGACTCTCAGTGTCGGGGATGTGTTTGACCTCCGTCCTGCGGGGCCTCCACCCGCTCTGCTGCCCGACAGACGCATCCATCCTTGCTCTGACTGGGGCTGCGCTCCCAGGCCTCTTTCTCTGGCCTGCAGGCGACAACTGCACGGAAGGCGAGCTGCTCTTCATGGTTCAGGCTTGTTGCGAGCGTCGCCTTTGAACGTTTGTTTGCAGCTGTAAGAGATATTCGTCTGATGGATCCTCCACCTGCTCTCGACATAAAGGCTTTAAGACTGTGCACAAAAGAGTCACGAGGATTCAGCTGGAACTGGTCCTCTCGGTCAGGAGGACAGGTGGCAGGTTTATTCACCCCCTGGGCGTACGTCTCTTTGTGTCTCTGAGCGGGTGACTGTATGCCGGCGCTGCAGTCTTGTCACAGTCGTCCATATGGTGGGGGAGGCGACAGATGCAGAATAGGAGATAGGCTGCTCTGTGCTTTGTCTCCCCTAAACATCTGCCCCTTAGCCTGAGGAGCCATGATATCCTGCCAGAACCCTCCTCTGGTTCACAAATGAATCATTAAATCTTTCACAAAATGCACATTCCTGTCAGCGATAACCTCCTTCACAGGTTATTCTTCAGAAACTCGGACGATGTGGACGATGGTTTGCAGTTTAGAACTTTGTTTTTGGCTGCTGAAGCCGTCTTTAAGGTGGTTTATTTTCCAGTAAACACCAGGCAGCGTTCAAACAGGCGACTCAAGCTGCTGTTGTGTGTTGACACAGGATCTGTGTTGTGAGCCAAACACAAGTCACTTGTTTTGCTGAAGAAGCTAAATTGGGCTTAACACCTTGCAACGGTTTGTGTAGCCGTGAGAGAGAGGAATGTTGGAGCGCACCGAGGCGTCTCTCCACCATCAGTCCTGCTTTCGATCGGAGTTTATTGAGACGCCATAACTCAAACACATCCCGACGTTCTCCGTTTGTTTAGCGCCTGTCCGCAAACCGTATTTTATTTTAGTTTATTATTTTTTTATTGATCACGATTTGACACTTATTTTTATCATTGTACCCTCATCTTTATACAGTTGTACATACAGAAATTATATGCAGGTGAACAAAGGAAATGGAAGAAAAGGTCATGTGAAGACAACATATCAAAGAGAGCAACAAAGAGAGGAAAAACATAAAAACTATAAATAAATTTGTAATTTCTTGTCAGAAATTTTAGACATGCGCCCAATGTCCTGAGGTCTTTTGGCTATATCTCCGTTATATGATGAGCTCCAATTAGCTTTGTTGCCATTATTATCAAGTAGCTGCCGTTAACTTCAGACTGGTGTTGGTACCTTGAATTAGTTCCTGTTCACTTAGCTGATTTTTGCTTCATTTAGCTCCCACTGCCTTCAGTTGCTTTTACTTTGCTGCCATTATCAGGAAGTACCTGCCATTAGCTTCAGATAGCTGCCATTAACTTGAATTATGTGCTTTTAGCTCGATGCAGCTGCAGTTAGCTTGAGTTAGCTCCTATAGAGCTCTTTTTTGCTTCATATAGCTCCCGCTATTCAGTTGGCTGCTGTTAGCTTCAGTGAGCTGCTGTTGTATTGGAAACCATTACATCAACGAACAGAAGGATATATAATAATACGAGCAGTGAGCAGTTCCTATCGCAGACAAAACATCCCAACTTTACAGCAGCCGTGTTTGGGGGGAGGCAAACAGCATTTGCACAAGTTCGGCTCATTTCAGGTCTTCCAAGAAACGTTCGCTCACACCTGGCGACGCAAGAAATTCCTCACCTGACCATAAAAGTCGACAAGAGGCGCTGAGGCAGCGAGGAGCTCCCAGGGGGGAGGACGCGTCTCCAACGCTCAAACTGGACGGGATTCACACGTCCCGTCAAACTAAAACTAACCGGCTGCACTCTGGATTTGATCGTAACACATCTCATCTTCACACAGTTTACGATTGACATTCACACGTTTTCACGGCGTTTCACTCAAGGGTGTGTTGCCTTCTTCTCCTTTAAACAGGTCGCGGTTCCAGATCCCATCTTAGATTTACAGCGCAGGCGGTTAAACATACCAATAATGTGGATCTGTCTGATGAATCCGGCGGCCGGGGGTCAAAGGGCAGCTGCTGTGTGATAGTAATCTCTGCAGCTACACCAACATCCTGCTGCCTCATTGGCCTGAACCGATCTGTTGTGGGCCGGTGGTCTGAAACGGATCCAGGCTCTCTCCTGACGCCGCCATGAGTGTGGCTGCATGTTGCGGAGTGACCCTGGTTTCCTGTAACCTCGCGCTGATTTGGCACAATGAGTCGATGAGATTCACGTGTCAGATCCCGTATAAACTGGAAATACATATATTAGAAAAAAACTGTACGTGAAATAAAAACATACAGTATGTGTAAAATACAAGTCGTGCAGAATGACGCTGGTTCATTGGCACATGCAGGCAGTTTAGAGTCTGCATGTCTGTGGGCTGTGTCGGGCGGGGGCGGGAGAAGCCACGCAGACATGGGGAGAACGTGCAAACCTGACCCGGGAAAAGAACCCAGCACCTTCTGGCTGTGAGGCTGCACCATGTCATGCCACCCTAATACTGCTTCGTTCCTGGTCAAAATGTTTTCCAAAATGTGAATTTGTCTCGAGCTTTGTAAAAGTCTTTTGCACTCTGTAACTTTGGGGTCCACCCCCCCACCCCCCCACAGACGGGGGCTTGTCACACCCCATGAACATGGTAATGTGAGGAATGTGGCCATTTCCTCCTTTGCAGGAAAACAAAAGCGTTGAGCTCGTCCCACCTCTCACAGCAGGGCTGCTGCCCCGATGGATCACAGTCCACATTGTGTTGAACCCGTCAGCCCGGCCCAACCCGGCCAGAACCGCCCCACTAAAGGACAACTCGGGTGTTTTTCAACCTCAGTCTTTTCTCTTCAACCTTGGGGGTCTCAGATATCAGATAAAATGCCTTTTTTTTTTTACTCAAATGGGTTTCTGAAGTACATTTATTCCAATTCAAATTGGTTTGTCTTTCGTAAACATCAGAAGGCAGCAGAAAACAGCGCCCCCTTCAGCCGTCGGCTGCATCACTGCCGCCTGGTTAAAGCATATTTGATCCATATTTGTGTCTTTCCAGATGCATCAATAACAGGAGCTTTATGGTCATTTAGGCTTCTCTGCTCACATTAAACCTCCACAAACTGCAGATTTGTCTCGTTCTTGTTGTCAAGAGATAAAACAAAATCATTTTAGAAAGGATCAGGAGAATTCAAACATTCAACAGACGGAGACGCGCTGCTCTGCTACACCGGCAAGATGTCGACAAGTTTGTCAAAAAAAGATGGAAATGATGCGTTTACGTTTTAGTTCCAGTCTGTTTCCTGTTTTATTGTGAAGGATCTTTATTTGTCCCCTCTTGTCTGATTGTGGTTTCCTCCGTGTTTCCTCTCTTTTATCACCTTCGTGTGTGTCACCTGTGTTCTGTCACCTGTCCAGGTTTAACTTTTTCCTCTGGCAAATTGGTGCCATTGTTCCTGGAGTTCTCGTGAATTTGGTTTGGTTCCCGGAGCTTTTGGGACTCGATCATCCTGCTCGTGTCCGTGGTCTGAATTCAGACTCAATGAGACAAGATGAGACAAGATCCGGTGAGATTTCTCACAATCACCATGTGAATAAATGTCAATGAAACCACTTAATAAAATAACCGAAACGATGTTGATGAACACACACAGGCTGGAAAACAGGTGACAAACTCTTTCTGATTCACTCTCTTTACACAAATTACTTTACTTCATTATTGTTCTCATTATTTGTCATTATTCTTAGTTTTTATGTTATGATTTTGTGTTGACTGGGTAAATTTCCAGCCAAAGGAATGACTCTGCCTCTCATGTCCAATCATGGCGAGAAGAGTCATTAAAACTTGTACCAGCAGGTTTTGGCGTGCACGCCGGCTTTGCTGTCTATGCACGGAGATGAGGAGAACGGAGTGATTTTCCCATGAACCTAACATATCCTGCCTGTACGTTTATATCTGCAGCATCTTACTCGTGTCACTGTCCGCTGACATCATGTCGGTGGATGTGAGCTGAACGAGGCCTGTTGTCACTCGTTTGGGGAAATATTCTTGGTCATAAAAGCAGGTTCATATTGTTGTCATGTTTCCATAATAACTTAGGAAGCAGCTCAAATTGCCAGAGAGAGCTCAAAAGCAGACTGTGGAGCCACATCATCGACCTCGTCTGCAACCCCACAGTTTATTCAGGATCAGTGTTTTTAAAGGTTTGATTTAAAATTAACTACAGGCAACAGTGAATGTTGGTGGCTTCTGGGGATGGTTTGTGATGAAGGCTGCGAGTCCGACGTGCTTCACCGCGCTGACGTTTAAACCAGCGGAAAATGAAAACAGGTTAAAGGTACAAAAAAGGTACAAAGTTTTTTTCACTACACAGACACTAAAACACAGCTGAGCAGCAGATCAGTAATCCATGAAAATCGTGGTTTACCCAAATTAGATCAACAATCACGACCTCGATCGCATCTAAATCAATAAAAGTAATCCAACAAGGCTATAACAACAATTCAAGAAGTTGTGTTAAAAAAAACGGTCACATGTAAGCGGCTGAAATACAATCTCTCACTTCCCTGTTGACCTTTCGGGTCGACCAGTAAAAATTGTCTCTGTGATCTAAAGGCCTCTAATAAAAGCACGAATGAGCATTTCAGCTTCATTGGTCTTATTTTAGCAGATGTTTTATAAACTCCTCTCATCTCATCGACCCAGCTGAGTCAGGAAACCTGCCGATTCTGATCAGCCGTGGAGGTCAGCAGCATTCTTAAGCAACTGTTGGACCCAAACTGCCATGCAAATGGGCCGGCGGACGTTTGCCTGCGGGATGTTGGCCATGAAAGCACCTGCAGCGCCTCAAGAAGACGAGGCCTGTTTACACCAGCACGCCGGGAAGATGCTCCCCATGCAAAAAAGCTGCACAATAGTATCAACAGTGCGGCCCAACCCCCACTGCCAGCTGATCCCAGAGTGTGTGTGTGTGTGTGTGTGTGTGTGTGTGAGGAGGGGAGTGCAGCAGATGGCAGGGCCGCCCTCATCGTGTCTGCTTTTTGGGGACAACAATGCATCTCTCAGAGCTCTTATTAAAGGAGGGGAAGGGGATTTCAGTCGACGGACAGCTGGCAGGCTGCGTGCCGAGCACCCACCCTTCTGCCTCCACGTCCGCACACTGCAATTAACTGGCACGGGCCACGGCTTAAATATTAACCAGCCACATGCTAACAAAAGAAAATAATGGTTCATCCACATCTCAATGATGGGCCAGTTTGCCAGCTGCCATAAAGTCCCCAAATTTCACCAAGCAGAGAAGCTTTAGACCACAATGAGGCCGAGCGTCAGTCAATAATACAAGAGGCCCAAGAAACTTAAAAATCACACATTCATCCCCCAAAATGTCAAACATTTGTTGTTTTCTGCTTCTTAAAAGTGAGAAATGTTTCCTCCATTCGCCAAATAACCCAGTTCAAACATGACAACATAATTTGGGCATCTAGGAGGTTTGAATTGAACATGTTTTCATGATTGTTCAACATTGTTACTGACTAAAAGATCCATCAACAGGCACGTGTTCAAGGGATAAATGTTAATGGTCTGTGTGTGTTTTCTTAAATAAACTCCAGTGTTCTAAAATAAATCTGGACTTTATTTGATCACATCTCCAGAGCTGCACGTTCATGACACCACATGTGATCTTATTTTAAATCCCCGTGACTGTGAAGACCTAAAACCGTAAAAGTCTCATTCAGGCCTGATTTAAAAATAAAAATAAACCTTAAAATTCCTCAAACTGCGGCGCAACAACGACAATCGGCTCTTTAACATGACACAGGCAGCCAGCTGAGAGGGCTGCAGCTCTGGATCCAGTTTTTGGCTCCTCCTCCTCCTCTGCGCTCTGCTCTTCATCCCACAGGGACTTGGAGCCTTCACATTCCACTCATTCCTGCCGCGGCCAACAATCAGCCCTCAGTTATTTATTGGCGCAGCGCGCAGCCGCGTCCTGCTCAGTCTGCTTGTGGCCGCCGGCGCGCACGCACCTACACGGAGGAGCGCAGAGGAAAGACGGTCGCGTCGAGCTGCTGGAGATCTTTGTGTGATGAGGATTTCGCTGCGGTGAGTTTTGTTGCATCTGTCGGTGGGTTTGGGGGATTCTGGGAACTGGGCGACGTGAGTCTAAATGGATGAAGCTGACTTTCTTTATTTGACCTCACCGGGAGCCTTTAAACTGGTTTATTTCCCGCAGGGTCGCGCTTTTTTACGTTTGTTTTTTGTAGTTTGTTTCTTGCTGTAGTGAGCTGCCGCGTCGTGCCGCGGCTCTGCACTGACATCACCATCATCGGGTTTATGTCGGAAACAGCAGATTGTTGCCTCATGTTTTCCAACAAAGATTCCGTCGATCAGTGAATGAAATCAGTCCAACATGTGTGAGGGACCTAAAAAGTGCCTCAGCTGATGGTGGTTCTCCCTCCCTCCCCTGCAGGCCAACTCACTCGGCTCACTGAAATGAGAACCGCTGAAGACTCTTCTGGAACGGTCCTGCACCGCCTGATCCAAGAGCAGCTCCGCTACGGGAACCTGACGGACACTCGCACCCTCCTTGCCATCCAGCAGCAGGCCCTGCGTGGAGGCGGCGGGGTCACGGGCAGCCGCCGCTCCTCGCTAGAGAGCCTGACGCAGGAGGAGCCGCAGTACATCCACATGTCGAAGCGGCAGGAGCCGCAGGGCCAGGAGCACCAGGGGGACGGCGCGCACTCCGAGAACCAGGGCTGCCATCTGTACCAGCTGCACGGCGAGGAGCTGCCCTCCTATGAGGAGGCCAAGGTGCACTCGCAGTACCTGATGTCCCAGCAGGAGGGGCACAGCATGGACGGGACTGGGGGTCGCGGCGCCGGGCAGGGCGACGTGAAGAGGGAACACGCTCGCTCCCTGAGCGAGAGGCTGCTGCAGCTCTCCCTGGAGAGGAACTCGCATGGCCCCGGCCTGGCCATGAGTTCGTCTCACCCTCCTATGAGGAGGCCAAGGTGCACTCGCAGTACCTGATGTCCCAGCAGGAGGGGCACAGCATGGACGGGACTGGGGGTCGCGGCGCCGGGCAGGGCGACGTGAAGAGGGAACACGCTCGCTCCCTGAGCGAGAGGCTGCTGCAGCTCTCCCTGGAGAGGAACTCGCATGGCCCCGGCCTGGCCATGAGTTCGTCTCACAGCTACCCGCAGCTGTATCACAGGAACTCGGCCGACAGGCG
>KV751319.1:20520379-20540570 GCA_001698575.1 Mola mola | reverse complement strand
CACTCCCTAGTCGATCAACCACGGATCAGGTTTATCTCTCACTGGGTTATTTATCCCACCGTTTTTGTCGGTGACCTCTGGTGACACTTGGAGTTTAAGCTTTGAAGTGTTTTTATTTGTCACTGAAAACCCTGAAACACCAAGTTAACAGGTGGCTAACGGAGGCTGTTGCGCTACGTTCATGAACATGCAAATAATGGTTGGATAGAGAGACATCTGGCTGCGGCCCGAAGCTGCTCACGCCGCGCCTACCACTGACATCTGATGTCACTTCCTTCGCCTCCATCACCAATGTAATAATGGCTGCGACTGCGCTAGTTAACGTGTTACTTTGAGAATGAATATTAATTAGCTTACCAGCACCATCTTTTTTAGCACAAAAGGCCAGTGTGTTTTAAGATGTCTGTTCACAGTGAGCTGCATGAGCTCGGCTGGCAGCTGCTTCTCAACCTGAACAAAGAAAAGAAGCAACGGAAGAAAACTGCAAAATTTCGAGTCTGCACTCAAGTGCTAGGGATAAGAGGTGAACTCTCTTCACAAGCAAGAAGACGTCCAGATGCCTTCAAGTGAAGCACGTAGGACTTCATGAACAAGATTATCTGCTGAAGCTTCAGCTTTGTCTTTTGCAACCAGATTACGTCTCAACAGCATGGCCCATTTCTAACCCCTGAATTATTCACAAACAGGTTTGGTTTGTTAGTTTGGGAGAAATTTGGTGGTTTTCAAACTGCACACATGCTCTCTGTTTAAACCCTAGAAGCTAACAGGTGTATTGTGACGGTAGCAGAGGTTTTTATAAACTCATCCAAAAAAACATGAGTCTGTCGGAAGCTCTGGAGGCACGAGGAAGTGCTGCGGGTGCCTCTTGTGACGGCTTCTTTCTCATCTTTCCTAATGATATATTGACACAAGCTGCAAAGACATAACTCAATCTGCAGGTAGTGTTTGACGATTCGAAGGCTGGTAGGACAAATATTAAAAGACGGGAAGAGATGGTCCTGCTGGTCTGTCCCTCGCCAATGTCAGTTTTTCTACGTTTAGATGCAGATGACATGCAGCTCTACCTGAGATAAGTTAACGGACTCCACAGTCTTCAGTAAAATGTCCAGTCAGTTTCACTTCAGTCGCATCTACATCTGTGGATGGAGGTGATTCTACTCAGAGCTTTAGGTAAACTCGTGAAGGCACATTCACACGGTTAACTGTCAGGGCAGAGCGTTAATGAGGTACGAGTGGAGGAAGCTAAGCATACGTCAGTACATCCCATTGCTCCATTTTACATTACTCTGCTCCACAAGACACGATTCGCAACCGTCTGTGATGGTAAACTGAGTTAGCAAGTTTGCCAACTACTCATGCCATGTCACTTGGGAAACTACCCTAGCTACATTTTAGATGGCATATTAGCAGCTAAGTACAAGCTGGCCAACTAGCCACACAGCACTAACTGCGTATGAGTCTGAGACTCTAAAATGTCGGTCCTGGTCCATCCACGGACCAGGTCAACACTGATGCTGATTTAAAATACCCAAAGGAAAGAAAAAACATTCATTAAGGTAAAAATAAGCAGAGAGAAGCTCCTAAGAAAAAAAGGTCCAGTATTTAGAAAGTAGAGACTGATTGTTCTGTGGAGGTTGCTACAGAAGCCCAAAGTAACAACGCTAACTCAGGAACCAGGAAGCCGGAGTAACCGGAGAGAACCCACGCAGACACAGGGAGAACATGCAAACTTTGCACAGAAACGCCCTGGCCCGGAACCGAACCCAGGACCTTCTTGCTGTGAGGCGACAGTGTTAACCACTGCACCACCCTCTCAGGAACCAATGGAGGACTTTTAAGTCCTCCTGTGTGTTCAGTTGGTTGCAATTTGAAAATTCCCCTCTAGATGTCACTAAACCCTGCACATTTTAACCATTTTTGTATATTTAATATCTTTATACATATTATAAGGGATGCACGATATCTATGGACAGTAATACCTGCGTCAAGCCGATGACGCTTGGTCCAACGTGAACAGCCGATGAGTGGGACAATGCGAATGCAGTGTGTGCAATGTGGTCCATCCTCTGAAGGTGGCGCTAATGCTTGAAAAAGCTGCTTGCCAATTGTCCAGTTGAACAGAAGAAGTGTGTGAAATTTGTTTGTGTCCATGTATTTGGAGGAGGCGACGTCCGCTGTCTGTTTTTCCACCGTGTCACTGATCGCGCGTGTGTCAGCGTTTAGAAAAGTGATTTTGAATTTGATTATTGTACAAACATACTTTTAGCGATCATATTGACTGATAAATATCAGCTGTTGGCAAAACAGCAATTTTAAAACTGGTCATTGGTTATCAGAAAAATGTTCATATCAGTGCATCCCTGTGTATTATTGATTATATTTAGTTTACTATTGACAATATAAAATATATTATGCCATATGCACTATGGATTTTTGGTTTAAGAATTCAACTCCGCCATCACCATCTGGAAGCCAGTTTTTACAACTGAATGTTGTCTGCAGCGTCTGAAGCACTTGCACCATACACACGTCCAGACGAGTCCTATCAAGATCACAGCTGTGACGGTTATGGCAATCCAAACAATCCATTTTTCAGCATGCGAACCCCCAGGGGGAGAGGATAAGGTTCCTGGAAGGAGACAGAGACAGCATCTATATCAAAAAAATGAAATCCTCTCATTGAGTAAGTGAAATGTTGTTCATGTCAGCTGATTGGATCCTGACTGAAAGTTCTCAACAACTGTTACTGTAGATGCTTTAAATGATTTCCCATCGGTCTTAGCAGCCCTGTGCTGCCTCTTAACATGCATAGAATAACACGGAACATCCCATAAACGGTATGAGAGAATCTAGAAAGCAGCATGAAACTGCTTAGAGAAACAGTCGGCTCCTCGGGTTTAGAATGACCCCGATCCCCCACAGAGCTCCACGCTGCTGCTTTAGTGATGTGCAGATGTGAATGCCAAAAAAATCATATAACCACAGGACGGAATAAGTCAAATTATAGTATCCAGACAAGTCATTTCATGACGGTTGTGATACTCAAAAAATGTTACTAAAGTCTGTTATATGAAATTGTATACCTGCTCCTTTCATGATGTCATGTATGTTTGTAAGGTAACAAAAAACATTTAAGGAGGTGAATATTTTTATAGGCACTTCATAATATAAAATATTGATCCCCAGAGGTGAAATTCAGGAGTCGGGACAAGATAAGTGCAGTTAATAAGAGTATAAAAATGTTAAGTCAAGGTAGAAGCTACACAATAAATAAACCCTTGGCACAAAAATACTGTAACAGCATCACAAGTGACATAGAGCGACCAGAAAAATCAGGTTGGGGTTAGTCTTTATAGGAACAGGAAACAGAAGGTCTTCTTGTTTTGAATGAACTTCTAGTAGCCTGTGGTTTCTAATCCCCCTTTCACACTGGCCAGAATTCCCACTGTGCTGCCGCCTCACGTGTAAAATCACAGTGACCTTTGACCTCTGAAGGTCAGGGTCTTCTGATAGAGGCTAATTGTCCTCGAGACGGATTGGACATTTGTGCCGTTTGAAGAAAACTCCTCAAAGTGTTGAGATACTAACGGTCACATGAATGGTGGGACGGTTCTGTACTGCTGCTCCAACTACTGATGCTAATAATCATGTTCTATTTATCGCTGTATCAGTGTCTTAGTGCAGTTTTTATTTCGTATTATAGGAATCCAAGTGTCTGAGCGGAAAACAAGTCTCTCACCAACAATCTGCCTCCCTGATTTATTCTGTAAGAGCTGGAGTTGGGAATAAAGATCTGAAATACTTCTATGACTGGACATGTGGTTGAAATGCAAATCAAAATAGAGCAAATACAACAAAAAGCAACAAGAAGACAAAACGTTGTCTCCATTCTGTGGAATATTGGACATTTTCAGAGCTCTGCTGTGTGAACTTAAGATGGATATCCTGTTAAATGGCTCAATCACTTCGACTTCTCACAAAAGGTGCCTGATTAAACAACAGACGGGTTCATCCCATGGGATGAATAGACAGACAGGAAGAGTTACGGTCTGATTTTTGCTAGTGATCTGAAAAAACTTTTTCAGAAAAACAAAAAAAAAAAAAAAAAAAATTTACAGATGTGATATATGCTTATACAGACCTCAAACCACCAACCCGGGCTGCAGGAAATTACTTTTAGTAACATTTACAAAACTGTTCGGAGGAATATGTCATGCAAACCAATCTTATATGAACAGAATGAAGAAATGTGCGCCAATTGTCCCATTTTGTTAACCGATTTCTTTATTTATTTGGGTCATAGTAGCACTTGTTTGAACTGAACGGGATGCTTCCTATTTCATAACGAGGCACAACATCCACAATGGCCTACCTGCCGGCCACATTTCATCCATATATGGTCTCATCGGCAGAGTGGCAGCTAAGAAACCGCAAAAAAAGGGTTTGTGCTCAAGTTTTGGTTAGAAAGGAAGTCCTGCTGCCTTCATGTCCTCCTCTAGCCTTTATCCAAATCATGATTCTCATATTTCTCTATTTATAAAAAGTCCAACTTTCACATTATTTAGAAATTATGAGACTTCATCTTATAAACAAATCTGGAATTTAAAGTCAGAACTCTGACTTTATATTTTTATTGACCTTATAAAAACAGTTAAAGTGCAATGATCTAGGTCAAACTGCAAATTAAATCCTTCCAACAAGATGCAAACAGTGATGAAATCAGTCTGACGCACACACGCACGCACACGGTTTCTACGTACCTGAAGGAGGTGAAATTGTGTGGCGAGGATGTAACTCATCTTGAGCGGATGGATGATATGTTTCCATCAGCTGACTGCAGTTCACTGTCACACACAAAAATCAACACATTGATGAACAGATGGCTGACTGTCAGTTTTTGAGTTTTCATAGTGGTTTTGGTAAAAAGCGGGAACAATTGTTCTTGATTTGCTGCATGTTTTAGTTGGGCAGAGCAAGTTTGGTTTGAGAGAGTTTCAGTGACTCATGATGTTTCTAACTTTCTTGTAAAGCTGCTCGTTTTCGGTGCCACGTGTGCAGGAAGAGGAAAGTGGAAAAGGAGGCGCTCACCTTCACAGACGGCTTCCTGCAGGATCTACAGAGAAACAAAATGTTAAATAAAATGTTGGTGCTGGTCAACCATTTCTCTGATGGTCAGATGTGTACAATAATGATAAAAAATAGCAGAACTGCAGATTTTTGCCACTTCAACTCCTAAACTTTTTAAGTACAATCGTCTTTTGACAATTTTTCAATATTTGGTGTGAACACAGAAATCGAAGTTCAGGAAGTGCAGAGTGAGTTTTGGTGTGAAACAAGTCTGGGCAACGTCTGTCAGAGTGGGAGGAGCCACGAGAACAGGAAAAAAACCCCAAAAACCCTGAGAAACTCATCTAGAGCCTGAACTTTGTGTCGGGTGGACACAGAGGCCATGCCCTTTTGGGTAAGCCCCAGGGGGTCGCCCCTTCAACTTAAAATCTGCTGTTCAGGTATCACAGTGTTTACAGCAGACGCTCATTTGCGCCACCCGTTCAGAGGATGGTTACAGTGAAAATGAAACTAATAAAAGGCATGGAATATAAATAACAGATTAACTGAAGTGCAGCTATAAAACTATTACATTTAAGAATTAAATCATGTTTGCTGCTTGATGTCACCCTCTTAAAGATGGTAAATTCGGCTGCAGATTTTAAGCGATTAATTGCGAGTTCCAGAGTAGAGGATGTTCTAATACCTGTATTTATTGTCTTTGTGTGTTGTTGTTATTATTACTTTCCTGTTCATTATCTCATTGGTTTGTGTTCCTGATTTGGACGTGTATATTTTTGTGCTGGCTGGCTGACTGACTGACTGACTGACTGTTGGTTTAGTGTACAGCCCGTGGAGGCGTATTTTCTGATATTCGCTATTTGTTGCTCAGAAATGTTCACGCTCCGCTCTCAGATGGTGAAAACTAATTTGGTCACATTCAGCCTGTGAGATTTGAGGCTGAACAGAGTTGGGCAGGTCAGACATAAGTGTGTGGAATCTGCTGGCTGTGATGTTGGCAGTGCGTCTCTCCTACCGGACAGTCATTCCTGTAGTATAGGTAGTCCTGGCAGTCTTTCACAGTGATCGACCATTTGGTCACATTACGGACACTCGTGAGATCAAACTTGGAGTCGCGGGAAAGGACGATATCCTGGAAGTAAACGCAGAGAGCCGAACATGAAGAAAACCTTCACAGTGCAACAGAGCCGTCACATTTATCACAAACAGGACGTCAGTGCGACGGGTTTTAGGACCAAACTAGATCTAGAGAATAAAGGCATACGTGTACGAACGCAGGAATAAACCAAACAGATAGCTCCTTGTACGGCCTCGAGAAAGAGGTGATTTCCTCCTGGTAGCTGTAGATTGCCCTTGTTAATAAACAGTTTCTCGATGGATGATAATGTGGTGCTGATTTGCCAAAAGATGAAAAAGTTCCTTGTTTGTGAAACCTGTACTGAAGCAGCATCATGATGTTCTTCTCATATCTGTCCTCTAACAGAAAACACTAAAATCAACACTTTTTTCCTCATTAAATTATCACTTTATTCCCATAATGTTTGGACTTTTTTCTCATAAATATGCGACTGTCTTCTGGAAGTCTCTTATACTCTGCTATACATCAGCGATCAGGTTTGTGTTGCAAAAATAAGCTTCTTCTGGAAAAAACGGGGGAGGAGGGGAAGATTGGTGGAGCTGTCAGGAGTTTTTTGTTTCATTCACTCATACCAAAACGGTCGGTTGAAGTTCAGAACGACAGCTAGAGGAGGCACATGTATTCATGATTTTGGTTGGAATGCCCCCATAACAAATAAATCGTCCAAATCAGTTTGTTAAGAGACGGTTGAGGGAAATTAACCTGCACCTCTTTGTGTAAATATTTAGTGAGCTGCTGGTCCAGCTGGCGTTAGTCTGTGAATATTGCTCGGCTTCTTTTTCCCCTTTCATATTATGGGTTGTTCTTTTTTATAAACCAAGTGTGAAGAAAAACAATGCTTTTTTACACCAAACTCTCATTTTCACCATTTAAGTCTGTTTGATATTCCTTGTCCTCTTCTCCCACCTTAAATTACAAAGAAAAAGCACCATGCTGCTCATATGGATGTTGTAATTGAGTAACGTATGTTCTGTGCCCAAAGTGTGTGGGACTTACATTCCGGTCCACCCAGCTGGATGTGCAGCCAGAAGAAAAGCTAGACATCGGGGGGAGCCGATAGGTGACGGAGCCGTCCGGGTGTGGCGTGATGCTGCAG
Organism: Mola mola; assembly: GCA_001698575.1. Taxonomy (NCBI): domain Eukaryota; kingdom Metazoa; phylum Chordata; class Actinopteri; order Tetraodontiformes; family Molidae; genus Mola; species Mola mola. The sequence continues at coordinate 20,533,269 of KV751319.1, read as the reverse complement.
TTTTGGTTTGGCTGAGCGTAAACTGCAGCTGGAAAAGAACCACAAATGACCGCATGACCAGTCAGTCAATCAGACACCCGAGGGCAGCGTCAGGTCGAGTTTGGCTGTGAGCAGAGGCTTCATTCTTGGAAATGTCAGCCTCTAGTTATTGTATTTGGACGGTGTCATAACAAAACATAAATACAGATTTTTCACATACATAACGCTGTGTAATCAAGCGAACTTTCAGTACTGAGAAACTTTTTAAGATACACTGCAGTTGAGATATGAGATTTCACTTTGAGCTTTCAGTGTCCACCAAGAACCCAGATTTAGTCCTTCAGTTTGTTTTCCCCTTTCCTTCTGCTGGTTATTTAGATTTCATAAACCATCCAAACGTGAAAAAAATGCTCTTTTGAGTCATGCTACAATGATCTTGTTAGCACCCTCCTTCCATAGATCAATAATATGGACACTGAAGTTTAACGTTAAACCGAGGCCTCTGTAGGTCAGTTTGAATGATATTTGCGTCATGTCTCTTCTTTAATGTATGGGCATTTTCGAACAAGTTCCAGGGGGATTTCCACAAGATTTCCAGCAACAGAGAAAAAGAAAAGTTACTTCCTTTTACTGATTTCTAACCCGATTCGCGCTTTTATCTGTTTGCCTTGCCTCCAAACATCACACTCGGCTTCGATCGGTTATCAATCAAATCATCGTCAACAAACTTTTTGATTCACCGGATATCGGAAAGTAAAAAACCAAAGAAAATCAAAGCGCTGAGGTGATTTGAGAGCAGTTGTGCGGTTTCTCACTTGCGAGTGTTTAATTATTTAAGTTTAAAAGTTTTCCTACCGTTAAGAACGCCGAGGACGAACCAGACGAACCAAACGAACGACACCATCGTCACAAAATGACAGGATTGAAAAAACACGCCGCACTTATACTTTAACAGCGCCTCCGTCATATCCCGTAATTTCCTGTCGAGGTAAAACCCCCCCCCCCAAAAAAACTGCCCCGGTGGTGTTGCACAACCCTCCTCCTTTATCCGGGCCGGCAAAGGTGACCCAGAAGAGACACTCTGGTGGAGCTACTTTATTATTATTTAGTTTTTTAGTTGTGTTTAGTTCCGCCAACGGCGGCTTCGCGGAGGCGCGTTTCCGGTCCGGACGCGGAAGTTGCTGACTCTGCCCGAACTGGGCCACGTGTAGGCGATGCTCGCTGAGAAGAGCAAGAACGACGCGTGATTTCACCTCAGAGTGTCTAAACGTCGTCAGAAGCGTCCGAATACTCGCTACATTCAGCGCTTGTCGCTCACTCGTGATCCGCCTCCCCCACGACAAATAATGCCAAAAGTCTGATGCAACTGGAAAGCTGAGGCCAAAAGAAGAGCCAGAAGGTGAAAAAATAAGATCTGAACATGAAACAAAAAGAAATTATGTGACAAGCTCATCATGGAAGTCAGAGGACGTTCCGGATCTCGTCACACCGTCCTTCATGATCACTGTAACAGCACACCAGAGCATCCGTGGCATAAGAAATATGGTTCGTGACTTGAATAATCGTGGATCATTTAGATTTAATCTGTTCAGATGTCAGTTAATGTTTCCTCTGTAGGGGAGACAGAAGTAAACCGTGTTCAAAGCCAAAGTTTATATTGCACAAGGCAGCGCTTAGACTGCATATCTCTGCGTCATTTCTTGTTCTTGCATTGAGTTGTCTGTGGTGACCTTTGAAGTCTTCATTTTTCAGCTTCCTGTCAGACTGTGTTAACTGGTGTTAGTTTTGGGGATTTGTAAGTGTGATTCTTTTTTTAGCATTAACAGCCCAGTGAACTGGTTGGAAATAAATACCATGTTTACTGGTTGAAATATTCAGGGTCAACGATGAGCATTCCTTCCTTTATTTTACCAGGTAAAATCAATTGAGAACAGTTTCTCATTTACAATGATGACCTAGCAAGAGGCCCCAGCAGAAGTAACAACAAAACAGTACACATGAATCCAGGACACAACCATACAACCAATAAGGAAGAGACAATAAGTCAAAAACAACATAAATAACTACAAAAATATATAGCGACCAAACGAGGAATCAACACGTACAACAGTCAATTAGGGACTGTTGCAGTTTCTGTTTAAACACGTGGAGTGATGGAAGAGCAGAAAGTTTAAGGGAGTGTTGGAGGGAGTTCCAGTCACTTGCTGCAGCAAAACTAAAGGACTTTTGGCCAAAGACAGTGCGGGCGTTTGGAATAGACAAGAGTAATAAAAGTCACTGGACCTCAGGTGATAGTTATTGTGGGAAAGGTGAAAGAGATTAGAGAGGTATGGTTGCGTCACCACGATGTTGCTCGGCCTGCGGGCGTCCTCAGGCTTCCGGCTGTGGCGAGTGAGGGGAGCGGGAGGTCGGCCACGCCTAGTTCCCGTAGCCTTTGCGTCCCTCTCCCTCCTTGAGGAAGGTCCACATGAGGGTGTTGACGATGTCGGGCTGGTCCTGCTGCAGCCAGTGGCTGGCCCCGGAGATGATGTTGAGGCGGAAGTGGTTCCGGATGTAGAGCCGGCATGCTTCGGCCATTTCCTGCTCCAAGAAGGCGTCATTTTAAAGGAATAGTTCACCCCAATCAGAGGTGCTTATTCTCCCTCTCACCTGCAGTCCTCTTTATGCGTTGGGATTGTTTGCGTGTCAGCTGCAGAGATTTAAACATCACTCTGTGCCACATTTTAGACCTTTAATCTCCTGATGAACCTCTGTGTAGTTCGAGGTCCTTCTGGCACTAAAGGGGATGGAAGTTTTGCTGTCAGGGATCCAAGACTCTGGAATGAGGTGCCCGGTGAAACCAGGCTGAACCAGTGTCTCCTTTAAGGTCCCCTTTAGGTTAAACCTACTTTTATTGCAGACAAACTCTCCTGGTTTTGTCCAAATCCAAATTATAAATTTGATCTGCTGTTTTTTGGGGGTTTTTTTTTCCATTATGTCACTACAGAGAACTTCAAAGTTTTAAGATCACATTGAAGAATAAATGTCGGAAATTTACGAGAAAAAGTTGTGATTTTATGAGAATAAAGCCGTGACATCACGTTCATTTAGGCGCAGTGGATCCGTCCTCCAAGGAAACCCACTGAAACGACCCAGTTTTTCTCACGATAATTCCACATTTTTCTCGCAAAAATTTGACTTTATTCTGGGAAAATTACGATTTTTATTATCTTTTTTATTGATATTTATGTTCTCCTGGAGCGCAGTGCAAAGGGAATGTGGATTTACTCTTGACGAGTGGCGTGCGACCAACAGGATGTAAATATCAGCGGCTTCCTCTCTGTGACACAGTTAGCTTAGTTAGCTTAGCCTCTCAGCGCCCCCCTCACAGACTGAACTGACGTCACCTGCTGGTGTGGTCGTGGACGACATTTCATGTGCCTTTGACCATTCTGGGTTTAAACATTCTGAAGGATGATTCATTTTGAACATCAATATCCTGATTTTGGTTAAACCAGCATCATTTAGCATAGATGAAAAGAAGAGGTTGATGGATACGTTTTCCCCAGTTTGGTGGCTCCTCCTCCTTTGTTTTGGACAACACTTTGAACTGTGGGTAATTCCTGCACACTTAGCAACCAAAAGGGCCTGAGTCACTTGGCGATGTGACGGTCAGTCTGTGGTGGGGGGAGGGGCCGTCCTTCCGCACAGTGACACGGAAAAAACATGGATCCTGCATGAAACGCCTCTGCACAAAGTCTGCGGGCGTCCTGAGTATATGGGTTGCTGTTGAGTTTATGCAGTTTTAGTGCTTTCTGTCTTTGTGACACAGAAAAACATGAGTGAACGTGTGTTTTCCTGTCAAATGTATAAAAACAGGTAGACAGTGATTTTAATTTAAAAAACGGTCAATTAAATGAGCTATGAATTTCAAATTTCAGGTCCCTTCACGTCTCGTCTGGATTAAGTTCCTGGACAGGATAAAGTGGACGTGGCAGTCGACGTGTTTGTGTCCCCGTTAGTTACAGAACTAACGGGAACGAACTAAATGTTCGTGAAGGTGTACGAGGGTCACTGACGCTTCCTTTACGTAAGCGTATAAAAGCTATTCTGAGATAACTCGCGGCGGGAGAACGGAGCAGATGGCGCACTCAGCCATGCGTGGACGGAAAAACATGCGCCGATCTGTGCTTTGATCTGATTTGTGCCAATCGGTGCTGCGCGTGAGGCTGAAGGTGTGTGTGAATGTAAACATTTGACAACAGGGGGCAGGGTGACGGTCTGGCACTTCACGCTTCTGACACTAGATGGTGCTATTATGCTACGTTCACATATAAATAACTACAATCCCAGATTAAACTGTATACGATTACAGTAACAGGGTTGCGTTTCAACAACAATTTTGACATTTTATTTCTATTCTAAATATTTCCATACTCTTATTTGAGTGACATTCTCTGTGCAGGATTTATAGCAACATTTTTACTTAATATACGATGACTGGAATATTTCTACAGCCTTAGAATTCTTAATCCCTGCCTGAAATGTGTATGTAAAAGTTAATGGGTCTTATCTCCGTGTGAGTGCACCATCCCCACCTGAAGACATTCCTGTAATAGTTGAGCGCTCCGGTCAGAGCTCCCGGCTGTGACATCACATAGAGGTAGGCCTCCAGGTCCTCCGCGGTGAGCCACCGGCCCTTCCTGCCAATACCTGTGCTGCGGCTGGTGAACAAGGCCTTCAGAGCCTGAGGCAGAGACAGCAGTGAACACGGCGGTGAATTCATGTGACAGTTCGATGGAGGGAACATTGACAGGAGGTCGTCAGTGTCATCTGAACGATCTCTGGTGACCTCCTGAAACCCTGAATCGCTGCTGCCATGACAACATAAATGCAGCAATGGGCCCACAGGAACATCATCACATTTAGGTAGCAGAGGTGGAAACAGATCTCACCTCGAACTTGAGCTAACATTTAAACCGGCTAACCAGCTGCCGTCTGACAACAGGCGGTATCGAAAGCCTGAAGGCTCTTCTAACTAACCGACTTCACGACCAGCCGGCTTTGAGGCGTGAAAGGACGAGACCACACACCTCTGGAGATCACATATGTCGAACTCAAAGTCCACCACATGTGGCCCACCAGAGCTTGAAAAGAAAATGTTTCTTGAGACACTTTCTGACCTAACTTAGCCCCAATCAGCGCGATGACGGCGTTCAGCCGCTAGATGGCAGTGTTCTGACAGCAGCCATGACCGAAAGCGGTTTTCTACTCAGTAAATATATCAAATGTTAATTGTGCTTGATAATATTAATCTGATGGCAAAAAGGATGAAAATTTAAATTTTTGATGGAGGACTCATGATTTCCTAATCTGGTGAATTAATGGGATTTATGTTCCAATAACGAGGAGAAACGTGAGTGTTTGGCCACATAATTGTGCACCTGGTCAAAGGCCTCATTATTTTTCTGATTTTTCTGCATTATTTTTGCATCTGGATCCTTTTAAAATGCTGTCGCTGACATGGCAGCACGCTGGGCACAGATTCAGTTGCTGCTTCTTTTGTTTTCACACTAATATATTGATGTACTAACAATACAGAGTTTAATAATTACTCCTGTTTCACTACTGGAATAATTAACATGAAGTATTTTCTGATTCGCTTGTCATTTTTCATCCATCCTAAATGTGAGGCTGTAACCATAGCGACATGGAGAGTGCGGCAGCTGCTACGGCTTGAATGTGCTTCTGTCCACAATACAGCTGGGCGATATGGATCATTTCTTATCACCATAACAATACATATCACAATTTAGTCGGTTTTCTGTAAATGTGATTTAAAAAAATGTCTACATAAAATAACCACAAACATCATGACAAGTTATTTTCTGAGGGACCCGAGAGTGTGAAAGAATAACTGAACGCCAAAACAGCGGGTTTCAGCTACAAAACAAAGTCTCGGGTGTTTTATTGCTCATTGATTTGGGTCCAAATCTGGAAACTTTAGACCAAAGTGTTACTTCTACGTAATCGTAAATATGACTGCCCCCTGCAGGTTGAAACCTGCTACTGCTAACCCAAACACTGTAAAATCCATCATTAAGCTTGAGCTTTAAACGCTCAGTTTCATAAGAACGATGAGGTTTGGATGAAACAAAAATCCTAACAGTCGGACTGGACCTTTAAGGGACATGCGTCACTTGGACATGACGTCATCAACCTGCGCGCAGTTGAAGAGTTGAGCAGCGCACATGATTCCTGAGCGAATTAATTTAGTGGACTCTCCTTCACCTTTTTCCTTGTCTTGTTCTCAACAACCTAGTAACGGTTTTGATGCGTGTAGCGTGTGTTTCCATGTACGGAAGGCAGTGCCGTACAACCGGGCTTGTAGCGTCTAGGTGCGTTTTATTAAAATCATTTTGTAAGATCCCCATTACATGTGTGGAAGTACATTTTTTGAGTGCCTTTTCTGGATAAACAAGCTATACGACCTCAAAAACTGTTACACCTGCAGGAGATTTTCAGTCACACTGATGCAAACACTTTAAATAGCCCGACACAGTAATAACACCCAGCGGTGCACACAAACAAACACACAACAGAGCACCTTGAAATCGTTGATGGAAAGCATGAGCTCCGGGAAGCGAGGCAGCTGGAAGAAGAAGAAGTGGCTGCACTTCAGCAGCTGGCTCGGGTGACGCAGCGTGTAATCTGGAGGAGAGGAGCCTCAGTCAGCAGTGAGACACCATTAAAGCAGCTGTTCCAGCTCCATATCAGCATCCTGCAATTAGCTTCTCATCAGCTTCCCCCGTAAGGCACATGAGGATCGGCCATATGGACACATAACACTTCCTCATTAACGATGATTACGGCGATAATTCTGGAGGAAACCGGCCTCATTCACCAACCGTTCTCACGAAGACGTTTCTTCTTCGTGTCCACTAACGCGGGTTTTACCGAGATTCCGGCCTTCACCAACGTTTTCTTGTTGAGGATGCAGGTGCGAACAGAATCTACGAACACTCCAGAGTGCCGACACATTTGTTGTGATGGAGTATTCGGGCCACGGTGAGCAGAAAAACCCGAGACTTGGAGAATAAAGTCTGAATATTATGAGAAAAAAATCTTCATCACAACCACATTATCGTCAGTATCAGGACAGGAACTGTGTTTATTGAAGCAAATCACCTGCTTTTAGAGGTTCTCCGAGCACCTGCCTGTTTTGGTTATTTTTGTATAAGATCTCGTAAAGTTCCGACTTTATTCTCAAAATCTAAAAATAGATTTTTAACGTAGAACCAAAACTCTGTTGTATAAATTAAATTATGCACAAATTTAACCCTTCATCCATGGATACTGTATGATACATGAGTTTACAAAGAAAAGTAGTATTTTACAATGAATGATGTGTGTGGACACAGCAGGGGGCGCTGCTGAGAAACTGTAAGAGGACGAGACGGACAACACGCTCGTTGTTTGATCGTGAATAAAGCTGCTCTCCGCTTCATTTGACTCTTACAGTGTGAATATTACACCTCCACCAACGCTTCGGTGTTTTGGTTCGTCTTTTTCTCAACTCTCCCTCTTGACACTCGAGTCTTCTGAGGAAGAGCTGCTTCAGATGAGGCGATGGGTGAGTCCTACCTGTGAACACGGACGGATGGGGGCAGTTCAGGACGATGAGTTTGGTCACCATCTCTGGGTGGTGAATGGCAAAGAGCCACGCTACGGTCCCGCCCCAGTCGTGTCCGACCACACAGCATCTGTTGTACCCTAGAAAGCAGCACACGCCACAGCGACGGCAGCAGAAGAAGAAGAAGAACAGTCGGCGGATCTGAAATATACCGTTTTCACCAGTAACACACGCAGTATCAGGCTTCTGCTGCGGCGGCGTTACGAGCTGTGAGGGCGGCACAGGTCTGAGAGAAGCCTCCTACCTCCCCTGGAGCCGCCCCCACTACAGCTACTCCGCATGCATTACTCAGCCCCCCAAAGCCTGTTAGGACATTAACCACGACAGCTCGAGAGACGCAAGAAGCTATAAAACGTCAGCGATAGAGCTCTTAAAAACACCTTCACAGAGAATGTAAATGATATGAAAATAGGACTGATATAAGTGAGTTTTTAGGGGCCATCATGGTCCCTCTGGACTGGATTTTCACCGGATTACTGGTGGAACACAGAGTCAGTAATTAGAGAAGCGAAAGAGAGCAAAATGTGACCTGACACAATCTTTGAGCTCCTCGCTTTGGTTCTGAAGCTAAATGAGCTAAAAGTGTCTCCGTTCACTCTTGCTGCTCGGCTTTATCCCAAAACGCAGAGCGCCGACGGGCCAGCTGAACCTCGTGGCGCATTTAGCCGTTAGCCAGAAGCTGGCGGAGGCCAAAGATGGAGCTAAAAGGACAACGAATATTAGAATGACTTTGCCTTGTGGATATAAACACAATTCCAAATATGTGCTCAACAGGCAGCTGCCTGCCGGCGTCTGGGAACATTATTTAGCAATTCTAGGTCTAAATCCACACATGTAAGTTGAAATAAAAAGAGGAAAACGTAGATAAACCACATCGGAGAAGCCGCTGCCTCCTCTGGGCCTTTAGCCCCGCAGGCTAACGAGGAGAGGGACCTTCTGGCATCTGCGCAACCTGCACATTTAAGGCCCCGTTAGTGCCGAACAGGTAACACAGGAGGTGAACAAACACAAACTCTTCTACGCTCCTAAACGCACCGTTCAGCCATCAGTTTACTGCTTTTATTGCTCTCGTGTTGGACATCCTGTTATTTACATATGTCTGTGTCTAATTCCTCCCTGTGACGTTCTTGTATCGTGTTAAATGTCTCTGTGAATTCCGGCCCCTCAGTAAAAGAGTCTGTGTGCTAAACTGACCTGTCTTCAGACCACACGTGTCTCTTTCTGTGAACATGTTTGCTGCATTATGAAACGGAAATGATGGCAAAGCGTTGCTAAAACTCGACAAGTCAGTCAAGTCTGATTTCAGAGTTACAGCAGTCATCAGGTTTAAACGGTGCTGGATCTACATGTCACAGAGGCATCACAGAGTCTCAGGATCAGTGTGTGTCTGCGGAGCAGCAGCTCAACACAAACACGGAGCTCTCAGACGTTTAGACTCATCAGCTTCACTGACGTCACGACGGGTAATTTCCTCCAGCTTGTGGCAGAGCTGAAGGGACAGAAAAACTGGGCAGAAGCTGTCATTCTGGCCGGAGGATCATGCTGGTGATGCAGAGCACCTCGGCCAGCGTCTCTACGCCGCGGCCCCGAGTTCAGGCGGGCTGCAAGCCCGTCCACAATTTGAGACTGACAAACAAGTTTATTTTGGACCCTCACCTAAGTACTCCACGATGTCCTTCACGTCGGCGACCAGGTGGTCGAAGCGATAGCTCTCGGTGGAGAGCGGCAGGTCGGACTCCCCGTAGCCCCGCATGTCGACCGCCACCACACGGAATTCACTCTTAAACTCGCGCAGCTGGTATCGCCAGGAGAACCTGGGGCGCGCAAACAGAGGAAGAGACGACTTACTAACTTTGTTTAATTCTGTTTAAAGCCTCCTGTGGCGCCGCACCTGCAGAGATCACAGTCCCGCGGCGGCCATTTTTCTGAAAAGACCGAGATATCTGCAGGCGCAGCTAGCCTCATTACCATTCAACCAATTCCCAGTAAACAATGAATACGAGGAGAGTCCTGCACACCAACACACATCTTGTTTCGCTAAAGGGACAGTACGCAGGATTTTCACAGTAAAACGAGTAATGTGCACCGTTAGATTAAAGTCCCTCTCAGTCATCAAGTGAGAGGCGGAGTTTTTATCTGCTTTCTGACTGTATTTCCTCATTTTCTCAGTTGTTTCCGGGACACAACCTTTAGCCAGAGAGTGTCGCCCTCAGCTGATAACGGGGCGCAGAGGGACATCAAAAATCCCATCGCAACGACGAAGAAAGCACAGGAAGAAACGCATGCACAGCAATGCTACACGGCTAGCGGACAAAAGTCGTTCCAAAACCAGAGTGAAATGACCCTTGGCTAAGCCCCTCCTTAAAACGGCCAATGTCCAATCCTACGTTAGCATCTATGCACGGGAGTCGTGTCGAGCTCTTATCAGAAGCTAACATGCTGACGCCGTGCGCTAACCCAACATTTCGGAGGGGTTAGAAATCATTTCACCTTCCCAGTGCTGAAAGTCCCAGAGGAGAGATGTTGGGATGTGGATGAAACAGCGCGGATGACCACATGAATCCATCAGGGACAAAGGAGCCCGTTTGTTCCGAGGTAAGACGCTAATTAAGTCTAAGCTAACTAAATGCTACATTCGATAACGTTAGCGATCTACTGACTCACCCTGCGCTACAGCAACATTTCTGTTCTTTTATACATAGACGAGCTTTTCCCTCCATTTTAACGTTCCCTTCACAAGACTCCGCCCACGAAGCCCTCACATGCACGTTGTTGACATTTCTGTCCGATATTTACCCACAATTTTCTGTGAAATATGATATTATTTCCATTGGAATATCTCTCGTGGAAATAGTTGAAAACTCCATATTTGACTCGCCGAGTTCGGAAGCTTGACAGACGTAGTGACAGTAACCAAAGGGGGCGGGGTTTAGCTAAGGGTCAATTTGGGGTTGGTTTTTACGTGCTGGCAAGCACCGAAGCAAAGAACGGGGATGAAGAGCGACGTGCAGTTGGCCCGTTCTCTGTCGTACAGTGCTAGCGGTTAGCCGGATTAGCTTGGTAAAGTAGACAAATCCTGCTTACTGCACCTTTAAGTTTGGAAGTGAGACACAATGTCATCACGCAGTCAAGAGACCGATTGAGACGTCCTAACCTTCAGTCCCTCCCACGGGTGTTTCCTACATTACCCACAATGCACTTCTCGTTTTTGTTCCTGGCTGGCGGGTAAAATAGTCACACCCAAATAACTGAAAACGATAACAGATTCGACGTGAGTTTGCACACGCTCGAGTGAGCAGAGTTCTGACTGAAGGTCACCTCAGCAGACCCCGCCCACCGATCGCTCGGACCGATGACTTCCTAACGGGAGATCCAGTCAGCTGACCGAGGGGAGGCCGGGCGCAGGTTCCGGGTCAGCGTGAGACCCCTGCACCCGGCTCCCACATCTCCCAGGACAGGCAAGCATGAAGCAACATAATCACAAACGCTCCTTCTTATTTTAGCGAGGTAACTGGCACGTTAATGAAAAAAGCGAGCGGCGTTTCCTCCAGCCGTGTCACCGCGGCCGCACGGCGTGGATTCTGTGCAGAATATGAGCAGTGAGGCGGAGAAACTCCTCTCTGTCCTTCAGTAAGCAGCGCAGATCCCGAGTCAGAGATGCAGACCGGCTTACAGCTCCTGACATCCTCTGTGCTCAGCAGCGTTTTTCATTTCCTGTCAGGAGCAGGAAGTCCCGGCCGCCGCGCCTCCTCCTCGCTGCCGCGCACGTGTACCCGGGAGCCGGACGGCAGAGATTCGCAGCAAAGCCGCCGTGGATTTCTCAGACTCGGGGGGGGGGGAGTTTAGAGAGGCGACCGAGCGCAGACGACCCCGACTGCCCTTTGACCTACCAGAACTCGGGGAAGCCGTGAAGGAACAGCATGAGGGGCTTCCCCCGCCCCCCCGCAGCCACGTAGTGAAACCTGAGGCCGGACTCCTGGTGGGAGACACACGCACACACACAGTGAGAAGATGTTGGACTGACATTGATTAAAAAGCAAACATCAGCGTTGCTGTAAAGTGCGTGTCAGCGGGCTGCTGAATATCTGCGTGCACGTTGTCACACTACACATGAGCGCTGCTTTGTTTTTCAGTGTTCCGGCGAAACCAAACAGGACAAATGTGAGCTCGGCGAGTTCTGGAGGTTTTTGCGGCGGTTTGAGTTTCATGTCCAGCGTGTGTGAAAATGAGCGTTTTTCTCTCTCTCACATGTTTTCTCCTCCCAGTGAACAAACGTCGGGTCAGAACTGCTCTCTGTTCACTGGAACATGAAGATGAAAACATGGCGTCGGATGAAAGCGATGAAGGTTCAGGTCCAGTCTGACTGTCTCTGCAGCAACGGTTGGTCCAGGTCAACCGGTTGATCCGACCCTCGTCGCGGTCTCCTGTGACCCTGCAGGTGGGTGGGGCCTCGGACTCGTCCCCGATTGGCCTTCTGACTGACACTTCAGCTCCTCGGGGCTCTGGTCCCGCCTCCTCACCGACGGGGACTGAACTTAAATCCAGCTGCTGGTTTTAAACATATTTCTGTGTAAAAGCCCTTCAGCTGTACGATTTTCACGTGGATGTTGTATAAAAGTGCAGTTATTTTAGTGTTAATGGCTGTTCCTGACCATTTATCCAGTTTATCCTCCTGACATTACTGTTCTCCTGTTCCTCACTACGATTATCATCATTATTATTATCATTGATCACAGTTTCGGGGGCGTAAATATAAACAAAAAGTCCTGGATTTTTGCATGTTTATCCGGTCTGGCAAAAAACGCAGTAGTAGTAACTATTCCCTATTTAGGGTTTTTTAAGTTTTTCCTCACCCGGTTCGAGGGTCTAAGGGCAGAGGATGTCACATCTGTACAGTTTGTCAAAGCCCAGTGAGATAATGTGTAAATTGACATTTCGGGCTTTACAAATAAAATTTGATTTGAGAACGCGCTTTTTCTGCTCATCAGCTGCTTGTCTGATTCCCTTCTTCTTGTGTTAACCACGTCACTCTGCACTCTTTTATGACGTCAGTACGGACGTGATGATGTCACTCTCCTGGCTCGGGTTCAGGCGCCACCACAACAAAGAGGCGCGGCTGTGCCCTCTGCCAGGTGCGTGCGTGCGTGCGTGTGCGCGCGCCTTACCTTGATCCGCACATAACAGTGGGTTCCCAGGGACGTGTCGCTGAGACAGGCGGGGGCGGTGGGGCGGGGGGCCC
>KV751319.1:20492919-20520212 GCA_001698575.1 Mola mola | reverse complement strand
GCCTCAGGACGACGTTCCAGCAAAGTTTGAGCAGCGCCGCGCCGGCGCACAGCGCGCAGTAGCCGTATATCAGCGACCAATACCCCCACACACGCACGCGCCGCGCCAGTCCGAGCGCCAGCAGCAGCGAGATGCGCAGCAATCCCGCCATCTTTACATGGCCGCAGGAACCCGGTTCCGGACCAGGTTACCCGTCAGGAGGAAGGGAGGATCCCGGCGCGCGGCGGGAGCATCGCGTCAGAGCCTCACGCGTGCGTGTGGAGAGAAAAGCTGCTGCGGCGCGTGCACGTGCTCCTCAGTGCGTGTTCTCTCACCATGCGCGCATTGATATTCCGCTCAGCTGCGATGCGGTCACAGGTGCGCGCAGGCAGTTGTTGTTGTCGGGGGTGGTGGTGGAAGAAGCTTCTCCTTTAATCTGCAGTCAGATTCCTCAAATCTTCCGTTTCTGGACCTGCTGGGAGATTTTCATTCATTTCTGCACTCAGTTATATTTCAGACTAAACATGCGCTGATACGGAAACTCTGCGCTCGTAAGATTCAGATATTTAAAAGGACAATTAGTCTTTTGTCTCCTGTGTAGGAAAGCCAGAAGGAGAAGCCGGTTCGGATGTGTTAAAAACCCCGATTCTTTAAAACTGCAGTCCGGTGTGGGACAGCATGAAAAGGAACGAGACGCTCCAGATTAGCCACGCCCATATCGGCAATTTACCGATCTCGTTGGCTGATCTTTTACTACGTTTTGTCCGTTTCAAAGCCTGGACCTGGACTTTATGGCGCGGGCGGTTTATTTCTTCTGATCTGAGGGTTCGATTCCCAACTCCGCAGTCAGTGTGTGGGCGTGTCCTCTGCCATCAGTTAGCGAATGTGTGTGATGGTTTCTCAGCTACCTGCTACACTTCCGCCCATTTCTGAATGTGACGAACGTTTCAGAGGTCGGACAGACTTGAAAGTCCGTTTCCTGGCTGCGCTCGTTATGCGCTGGCACTGTGCTACACTAAGCTAAGCTAACAACCTAGCATGAACACGCCCATCTCGAGCACACTGCCACTCTGAAGCGCCTCTGGCTCTTCACTTGTTTAACACAAACAGCTGATTTCCCCGTTTGTCCATCTGTGGGACCGCAGGTGAACCTTTTTGGGGGCTGTACCTGTTTGATTGACAGGCCATGACTTGTCAATCAAAATGTAGCCACTCCCCACAGAAAACTGAGCAGGTAGGGGGGCTGTTTCTGTGTGGAGGCCCATTCCTTCAGCTGTTTTCATCTGCGACGCCCTGCAGCTTTAAGGCAGCTCTGCACTGGCGTCACTTTCGTCGAGGTTCCTTCAGTGGCTCCTCCCTCAGGTCACATGTTCACCTTTCAGCCTCGCCACACAAAATTTTAAATGCTTTCTTTTCACTAAATACACCGACCCACCGTGACCCAGAGGAGAATAGAAAAACAGGAGAAACGACGACGAACAGTCCTCAAACTGTAGGGGTCGCCATTTGACAAAAATAGCAGTGCACACGTGTGGGCCTTGCAGGAGTTGGCTGCTGGTTTCAAAAGTCTCGATGAAGCTCCAGATAAAACATACATAAGAGTTGTCACACTGTGGATCTAAATTTGGACCTTTAGATGGACAACAGATAAATAATCATTCATCTGATGGTTACGAGTTGGCTCAAAGCAAACCAGAGCTATAGCATCTCCAGCTATTTCTGCTTTGTCTTCATGTGTATCGACTCTATTTTTCTGTCATTTGTTCCTTGACAGATAAAACGTTACAAATTTAGATTAAATTTTCATCAGAGTTGTGTCTCTGTCAGCCTACAGCTGGTTAGATTTTGGTGGCCAAATGTCAAGGTTACTGAAAGGTCAGAGAGCTGTTTTAAGGCCATACGTCCAGGCTGAATTGACATATAGAGGTCCAACTGGTGTCACTTTGTAGGTGACAGCACTGGTAACACATGATTAACCTTGATGCTCTCAAGGTCAAAGTTCAAGGTCATGGACAAGTCAAAACACACATTTTTTTCAGCCATTTCTCCCAAGTCAATTGACAGAAAGCTCCAAAGAATGTCATTCGGCACTGGCTACATATGATTAAGTTTTAGGCTTTTTAGGTCAAAGGTGAAACACATTTCTGGACACATTTCCAGGGGGAATTACAACATGTGCTCTTTATCGGCATTAAATTCATTTAGAAACACCCGAACAAAAACTGATGTCACAGTCTGACGGAGAGAATAAACATGAGCTCACAGAAATAAACCCTGAAAGGTCAAAGGTCAAGGTCAAGGTGGAAGAAGGGGGCGTGTTTTAGGGAACGTGGCTGCGTCGGCAGTTCTGTCTTGTGGTTTATTTGAAATGAATTGTGTATCAGTAGCAATAATCTTAGTTTCGTGGTCTGTGACTGTTTAATAACCGTTAAACTGCATCATCACTTCCGATTACGTTCGATATAAATAACGGCTGTGCATCATGTTTGCAGTGATGCAGGTTGCTCAGTGAAAAAAAAAACTTTTATTGGAGTAAAAAAACAAAAAAAAAAAAAATAGCATATACAAACTATAACACACAGAACATGTAGATAATGCCCACAAACATTTTTGAACACCCGGAACAAACAAACAAAGTGCAGTGCAGGTGCAGTAAACACAACATTTGGCATTCAGCAAATACGGAATTGAGACAATTCAATTCCATCTTTGTTCACATTTTTCTGGCTTCGTGCAAGAATTGTTTCTTGAGAAAAAGAAATAAAACACTGCGTTTGTGACATGAAGTGTTTTGTCAACATCTGGCTCATTTTTACGTGAGGACGAACGGAAGCGTGTCAGTTTAAGACCGTAAAGGTTTCATGTGGTAACTTAAAGAAGAAAACGAGGCTGCACCTCTCAAGGTGACAAGTGTTCATGGCTGGAACTGTGAGAACACAAAACACAACAGAAACAGTCACTTCAGACCTGAATTTTAACACCATTTCATTCAAGGACTCAAATTCAAGCAGCATATTCAGTGCAGACGTAAACAAACTATTTCAAGTACAATTTTGAGGGCGAGACCCATTTTTATATATATTTTTCCCCACTAGAACAAACAAGGATGAAATCAAGTCGTCTTTTGTGTCCAAGAAAGAACCAACAGCTGCAACGATTCTGTGATTTGTTTTCAAGTGAAATCCAGATACTTTTAGTCGAGGTTGAGCTCAAACGTGGTCATGATGTCCCGCTGCATCGTCATGTCGATCCCCGACATCTGTGGAGAGAAAACACAAAGAGTCGAATTCGTTCTGTGGAGACGAGGAATTCAGCAGAACAACGTGAACTCACAGCCTCTCTCCTGCGGCGTTCCTGCTCCCTTCTGCGGGCCGTCTCTCTCTCCCTATCCAGCGCCGACTGTGCGACTTTACGTTGCGTTTCTACGGGAGACTCGGGCAGCTGGAGCTCGACCTCTTTCGGAGCGTCTGACGCCGCCTCTCTGCAAATGTTCCCTGCTGAATCTGGATCCTCTCTGACGGCTGGTGGATTCGGTTCTGTTCTGCACGGGCCTGGTAAGCTAGAAGGAAAATGTCGCTGTTAAGTGGAAACCTTTCAGGAAATCACTCCTTGGATTCAAGTCAGATGTGAACAGTGACTCATGCTGAAAAACGAAGTCTTGGCATATTTTGAACCTGGTATAAGTCAAGTGAATGTGGTGAGTTTGAATACCAGGTCTTCCCAGAAGCCTCTCTCTCCTTGACTCCCTCCACCTGTTTCCTCTTTAGTGCTTTCACACGTTCTTCCTTTTCTATGGCGGCCTTACGGAACAGCTGGAAGACTTCCTTCGAGGACTTGACTGAGGCCGGAGTGACCGACTGCTTTGCCAATTTCGCCCAAGAATCAGCGTTTTTCAGAACAATGTCCTAAAGAAGAAATGCTTCTGCGTGATTATCGGCAGAACATTTCAAACGTGGTCAGAGCGTGCGACAATGATCAATTCAAAGATGGATTAGCTGACTTTTGGCTCCTATAGAGCAGAAAAACAAATGTTTACAGTAATTGTCAGGGACGATACTTTGATGACCCTTAGTGGTTAAAAGAGGAATTGCATGAAGTGGTTTACAATGTATGCATTAATGTACTGCAACTAGTACTGGTAATTATACATAATCAATTATAATTAATTCTGTCTCATTGGGCAGACTTAAAAGATGAAAAGTAATATTTTGTTAAATGTTTTAACTTCATTAATTTTGTACAGATGCCCAATATTCGTTTAATATTCAATTGAATAGATATTACTGGCGTTTAATATAAAAAATCGTGAGACTGTTTATTCATATAAAACTAACCTTTAGTTTAAAATTTATTGAAAAACAATGTTAAAATTTTAAGAAACTCATTAAAGTCATGCCAACCTTTTTTAAACTGTGGGACTTTTCCTCTTCAGCTGATTTAACGTTTGTGCCGGTACAACAATCTTTGGTCACCTGACTGTCAAGAAAATTCTCCGGGTATCTGGAATCTGTAAGAATCACTTTAAGTAAGTGTTCAGCTAAAGAATTAGTAACAGTAATAAAATAGAAACCTTGGCAATGTCAAAGTGCAGGTGTTCCGGTGACTTACTGGGCTCCTCTTTGCAGTGCAGCGGGCTCTCTCTCAGAGGGGACAAAACTGGGGCCTGCTGGAAGAGCAGTTAGCTTTAACACTTCAAATCAATACTAAGGACTGTGATCTAATAACATATATGACTCATTACTCATGTACAAGACTGTTGATTTTAGATTAAAGCGACTAACACGCGTTATACATTTAGTGCTGAATAAACTATGTTTAATGAGATTTCTTAACCCTCAAACCCCCAAATTGTTTGTGGAGTGTTCAGTGTCATCAGAAGTACCCCAAATCTGGTGGCAGCCCAGTCCTGCAGAATTCCTGGAAAGGCCATGGGGGACGAAAGTGCAGACAAATCTGTCAAACAGGAAACGACAGGTAAAAGCATCTTAAGAGATACACAACCATAGAATTTACCAGGAGCGATGGGGATGAGGCTGACCGACTTTTATTCTCCTGTTCAGTTCTATTAAACTTGGAGTCTGCGAGTTTCCAGTTTCGCGACTCCTCTGAACTCTGACAGGCTCAGTAAATGCAGTAACATGAGGCAACAGACTAGAATGCTCATTGGATGTCGTGGGAATAAGGAATCTCAAAGAGGAGCTGATAAACAGTGAGCACAGGTACCGGTCTGGCTCTAGGTCTGGGTTGTTGAAATGAGCTGCTGTAAAAGGCTGGGAAAGTTTTTCGTGTCATTGTGTACTGAACTCACAACTTTAAACAAACTCATATCTTATAAATTGCTCTTAATGGAATTGTGCACATTTCTGACACCATCTATGACGATGTAGGCAGTACCTGGAGGACACAAAGGCAGCTCACTGCTCATCTGCTCTCCATTACTGTGCTTCAGGTGCCCGTTGGATTCTGTTACTGAGGACGGCGCAGCAACAGGAGGCTCACGAGTCTTGACCGAAGTTTTGGACAAATCTTTAGCCTCCAAAATCTGCTTACTACAGGCAGCACGAGTCACCTTTGACTTGGAGAGAAATTACATTTTTACTGACCAGCAAAGCCACATGGTGAATCTGTTGATGAAGTGAATAAATCCTGGGTGTCTTCACCTTCCTCTTCACTGTCTGGGGACAGTCTTTACCTTCGTGCTTCTTTCTTTTTGGCACTGAAAGACATGGACGCCAGTCAGTTAGCCTACAAACAGCAAACACCGGACGTTTTTCTCCATCGTTTGATACTCAACATTATATCAATTCAGACCAAACAATCTACACCAACTGTCTGTTAGTCTGTTAAATCATTAAGTTTTCAGTCCTCCATCAGTCACTTCACACACTCACACCCAATTAAAATGATGATTGTTTGGATTTTTACATTACAGACACAAAATGCTTGAAAAGCATGTTTTTCCTGTGTGTTGGAGCGGGACAATAGTTTCTATGTGCAGAGTAAGAACTGTGAATGGAAACCAGAAGTCACTCGCCGAAGCTGAACAATATGTGGAATTACAAGCAAAAATGTTGAGATCGGTCTAATACCGCAAAATGGCAAAGAATACTTTAAAAAATTTCCTTGATCCAGACGATGATCTGGATCGCCACCAAAATCGAATCAACTGTTCCTGAGGCCATTACGCACTTTTCCTGAATATTTCATCAAAATCCATTCAAAACGTTTTGAGTTATCATGTTAACCTCCTTGGCGGAGGTAAATATACAAAGAAAGGAAGAAGTAAGAAACCAGGGCAACCTGGAATATATCTACAGGTCACAGCACCTTAGTACAAACTTTCTCTCCGTTTTACCCATTTATATTTATATTGATTATATTTTACACATTATTAAATGTGTGAAACAAACACAGTGAACAAACACCCGATCAGTGTGCAAACATATAAAACTAGTTAATATTCAGTGATGAAATGAGAGAAAGAGGGCTTGAAATGCAGCAGGAAGCCACCCAAGCGGCGACAGAGCGCTGAGGGAGAGTAGCAAACCTGCTTCAGAGTCGCTGCCATCAGACGTGCTGGAGTAACTGCTGCTGCTGCTGCTGCTGTCTGAGCTGGATGACCAGCTGCTGCTGCCCTCATTGAGGTCTGAAGGTGGGCTGGACGGAGAAGCCACCCCTTTAACTGTTAACACACATACAATAAATGTATCGTAAACATTCTGAGGACCACGCCTTTTGCAGAAGTCGTGGAATTTTGAGTAAGTGAGTTGTTTTTTTTTTTTTTTTTTGCAAAACATTTAAAAATGCAGTGTTGGGCATGGTGTCACTCTGTCAGCTCTGACTACCTGGCTGTTTGTTCTTATTCAGGTGCTGCTCTTTACTGGCAACCACAGATCTCCAAGCATCCTGTAGTTTTCCGGTCTGCATTCCTCCAGCGGCCTTCACCACCTTCTGTGCTGTAGGATGGAGAGGAAAAAAAACCAAAAGATCCACACATTCATGACTTCTTTTTCCAACCAGTTAAAAAAGTTGGGAGATTTTTTGAGCACAGCAGGGCAGAGCTGCACTTACTGCGAGCTTTCTTGTTGCATTTCCTCAGACACGTTGCAGCAAAGCTCTGCAGGGCTCTCAGCGTGGAGGGCTTCAGCATCTCAATGTCAACCTCAATCTCCTGCAGGCTGGAATTCAGAGACGGCTCCCTGGCGTGGATGATTTCCACCAACTTGCCCAGTTTGTCACCAGGCAGCTTCTCAATGTCTGATTTCAGCTGCTGCTTCTCCTGGAGACTCGCTGGTGGTGATGGGACCCCTCCCTCACATTTCGAAGGCATGGCCCCCTCAGCACTGTGTCTGCTGCCATGTTGATATATTCATAAAACATCTCAGGTCAACCACAGCTCAACTAGAAAATAAACCATTTTAAAAGATCGAGTGGGCTCACTTACACAGTAGAGCTTTTCATAGTGTCCATTTTTTTAATGATATGTTTATATTTGGAAGACATGTGCTTTAGTTTAGCAACATCCATTTCTTTGGATCTTTTCTCCTTTTTCAACTTTTCTTTCTTCTTTGGCTTCACCCGGGGCACCTGGGTGAGTCTGTTCAGCTGATCGCTGACCGCTTTCAACTGAGATGCCAGCCATTAATCACACACACAGATAAAATGCAGATGAACAGCCATTTGCTTTACGGTTACTGGCATGCGTGTACCAACCCGCTCCTTCAGACTGGCCAGCTGCGTGGCCACCTCCTCCGGCGAGCGCTCTGTCTCCGAGACGCTTTCACTGTCAGTGCTGGCTGATGTTGTCAGACTTCCGACTCGGTCTCCTTTCCCCTTGTCAGCCTGCTGATGAGGAGCGGGACGAGTCTCTTCTTGCGGAATCTTCAGAAATCGCACCTCAAAGACTTCCTGCTGGTACAGATGCAAATCTTTGTATCATAGTAACAAAAATGAAAACACTAATACTCAACTTTCTGTTTAGAAAACGTTAAATCCACATAATCAGTGCAGGGACGCATTGAGGAATTCTGTAATTTAACAGTATTCATTTTACAAAGTTTAACACACACACAGTGTCGCAAACAAATCAGCCAAATAAATAGTGACCACAGTCACTCAATGAAAGAACAAAATATTTCCCCTTAAAAATTGTCACTGTTTTAAAAAAAAAACAACACTCTTTTTGGATGTTCTATGATGGTGAATAATAACAAGGACTTGTGTACCCTGCCCGGAGGGATACTGGGACCCCGCCCTGGAGCCAGGCCTGGGGAAGGGGTCCGTAGGCGAGCGCCTGGTGGCCGGGCCTTTTTCCATGGGGTCCGGTCGCGCTCAGCCCGAAAAGGAAACATTGGTCCGTCCTCATGTGGGCCCACCACCCACAGGAGGAACCATAGAGGTCCGGTGCTATGTGGATCGGGTGGCAGTCAAAGGCAGGGGCCTTGGCGGTCCGATCCCCGGTTGCTGAAGCTGGCTATCGGAACATGGAATGTTACCTCTCTGATGGGGAAGGAACCTGAGCTTGCGCGTGAGGTTGAGAGATGAGGCCCTGGAACAAGACTTCCAGTCGGCGCCGAAGAAATTCTGGCAAACTGTTCGGCGACTCAGGAGGGGAAAGCGGAACCCCGTCCACACGGTCTTCGGTGTGGGAGGGGAGTTGCTGACCTCAACTGAGTCTATAGTTCGGCGGTGGGAGGGATACTTCGAAGATCTCCTCAATCCCACCAACACGCATTCTGAAGAAGAGGCAGAGCCGGAGGACTTTGGGCTGGGCTCTCCCATCACTGGGGTCGAGGTCGCCGGGGCTGTCAAACAACTCCGCAGCGGCAGCGCCCCGGGGGTTGATGAGATCCGTCCCGAGCTCCTGAAGGCTCTGGATGTTGTAGGGCTGTCATGGTTGACACGCCTCTGCAACATTGCGTGGACATCGGGGACTGTGCCTTTGGAGTGGCAGACAGGTGTGGTTGTCCCCCTTTTCAAGAAGGGGGACCAGAGGGTGTGTTCCAACTACCGGGGAATCACACTCCTCAGCCTCCCTGGGAAGGTCTACTCCAGGGTGCTGGAGAGGAGAGTGCGGCTGCTAGTTGAACCTCGGATTCAAGAGGAGCAATGTGGTTTTCGTCCTGGCCGTGGAACACTGGACCAGCTCTATACCCTCACGAGGGTACTGGAGGGGGCATGGGAGTTTGCCCAACCAGTCCACATGTGTTTTGTGGATCTGGAGAAGGCTTATGACCGTGTCCCCCAAGGTATCCTGTGGGGGGTGCTCCGGGAGTATGGGGTAGATGGCCTTTTGTTACGGGCTATTCAATCTCTGTATTGTCGGAGTCAGAGCTTGGTTCGCATTGCCGGCAGTAAGTCAGACCCGTTCCCAGTCAGGGTTGGTCTCCGCCAAGGCTGTCCTTTGTCACCGGTTCTGTTCATAATTTTTATGGACAGAATTTCTAGG
Organism: Mola mola; assembly: GCA_001698575.1. NCBI lineage: Eukaryota > Metazoa > Chordata > Actinopteri > Tetraodontiformes > Molidae > Mola > Mola mola. Next base: position 20,510,785 of record KV751319.1, on the reverse strand, counting down.
CGCAGCCAAGCGGCGGAGGGAGTCGGGTTCGGTGGCCTCCGGATTCCGTCTCTGCTATTTGCAGATGACGTGGTCCTGTTGGCCTCATCGAACAGTGACCTCCAGCTCTCACTGGGACGGTTTGCAGCCGAGTGTCAAGCGGCGGGGATGCGGATCAGCACCTCTAAATCTGAGGCCATGGGTCTTAGCCGGAAAAGGGTGGGTTGCCCACTCTGGGTCGGGGGAGAGTCGCTTCCCCAAGTGGAGGAGTTCAAGTATCTCGGGGTCTTGTTCACGAGTGAGGGGAAAATGGAGCGGGAGATTGACAGACGGATTGGAGCAGCGTCGGCAGTGATGCGGACGCTGAAGCGGGCCGTTGTGGTGGAGAGGGAGCTGAGCCAGAAGGCAAAGCTTTCAATTTACAGGTCAATCTACGTCCCAACTCTCACCTATGGTCATGAGCTCTGGGTAGTGACCAAAAGAAGGAGATCGCGAATACAAGCGGCCGAAATGAGCTTCCTTCGCAGGGTGGCTGGGCTCAGCCTTAGAGATAGGGTAAGGAGCTCGGACATCCGGGAGGAGCTTAGAGTAGAGCTGCTGCTCCTCCGCGTTGAGAGGAGCCAGTCGAGGTGGTTCGGGCATCTGGTCAGGATGCCTCCTGGACGTCTCCCTGGGGAGGCGTTTCGGGCACGTCCATCCGGGAGGAGACCCCGGGGCAGACCGAGGACACGCCGGAGAGATTATATCTCTCGGCCCCGGAGGAGTTGGTGGAAGTGGCCGGGGAGAGGAGAGTCTGGATTTCCCTGCTCAGGCTGTTGCCCCCGCGACCCGGACCCGGATAAGCGGAAGAAAACGAAACGCTCTCCAACTAATCCAGAACACAGCAACACGTATACTGACAATAACCAGCATCAGACTCTATATTTCCGCTGCACTAGCTTCCTGTTAAAAATCCAGAAGAGAATCTAAAACCCTCCTACAACACTTTAATGGTCAGGCACCATCATGTATCTTAAAGAGCTCATAGTACCCTAACACCCAACTAAGACTTTTCGCTCCCAGGATGCTGGGTTACTGGTTGTCCTCAGGGTCTCCAAAAGTAGAATGGGAGTCAGAGCCTTCAGTTATCTAGCATATAGCTATGCTGCTCAGGCTGCCAGGGGACATCCCATGATACACTGAGCTCCTCTCTCCTGCTCTCATCTCAATGTTCCATCAATGCATAAGGCTGACTTTACATCTCCCCCAGAGTCTTTTTGCTTTGTCGTCTCACAGGTTGTTATAAATTGCAGTCAGAGCTGCTGCTGTCATCCTGCCTCACACCCACTCCCCACGTTAGGACAGGAGATCTTGTGACTTTGATCCTTGTCTTGATGGCCCAGCACAAATTTGGATCCATGGACTAAAATTACTTTTGGAATAATAGACTACACCTGCATCTGGACCAATAGACTTCATATTCTTTAACTTGTATCAGCAACATTTTTATTAATTTCACATTGTCACATTGTTGTGTTCTGTACATGTGACATCTATTTCACGTCTGTCCGTCCCAGGAAGAAGGATCTCTCTCTGTGGTTGTTCCTGAGGTTTCTTATATTCCCTGTTCAGGATTTTTTAAGTTTTTCCTCAGTGTGTTCGAGGGTCTGAGGACAGAGAGGGTCACATCTGTACAGTTTGTAAAAGCCCTCTGAGACAAACTGTAACTTTTGATTTTGGGCTATACAAGTAAAGTTTGATTGTATTGGCATTTTAGTAAGTTTTAACTGATGCACCATGACTATGAGGTTAAATATGTGCATTTTTTTTCTGTGCTGGGGTACAAAACACAACTAACAAAGCAGATAAAATTGTCACTACCAATAGAAGGAATATTACATTCTCATTGTAAATTGTTCCTTCTAATAAACATTAACTGCACGGACTTTTTAATCACTAGTACTGCTGTAGAAGAACATTTTTGAGAGCTAGTATCTACAGCTTGAGGGTAATGTGATATACAGTTGGGAGATAGTTTCATATAATTCCACTTAACAGTCAGTGGTAAGAAATACAAGAACACACGGACCCAACAAATGAAAGTCTCAAACTGTCTGCAAATAATAAATCTACAGTATACCTGCAGTTTTCTTGCCATGTAGACCACTTCGTGCGAAGGAGGATTGTATTTGTAACAGTTGGAGAACATCAGTCGAACGTCAGCAGTGAATTCTTTCACGTTTGCATACTCTCGCTGATCCATCTTTTTCTGAGGAAATGACTCTGCATGTCAGGACAACTGGTTTGAAATATTAAATGCTAACTAGGTTGATTAATCGTAATTGTCTCACCCTGATGGTGCTCAGGTCCATTGGCCGCTTGATGATGTCGTGGTAGTCGTGCAGGCCTAAAGCGACCGCATCAACGGGGGCGTAGAAGGGCCACGCGTACGCATAGTGTCTCTTTGAAAGCATTTCCTTCAGGATGTCGTTGCAGTGCCTGAGCTGCTCCGGCAGCCTGACCCTCTTGTCCTCGTCAGGTAAGTCTTTCTTAGGAGGTTTGATGGGCCTCCCACTGCCTCTCCTGGACAATAACGTGCACGGCGCTGTGTGGTCGTCTGCAGGGGACACCTCGCTGACGGTCACTACTGAAGTGGTGGAAGGTGGGGGGTCTGCTTTCCTTTTAAAGCCTTTCTTAATCTGTACATTTAGAAAAAAAAATGTTGCAAAATCACCACATACAGATTGGACATACACAATCACAAGATAAAGTTGAACAAAGAATTTATAGTTGGTTTGACATTTTGATGTTGAGAAGTTCAGTTCAGAAAAGCAAAAGAAGCTAGGAGCTAGGAGGCACTCGGAGAGCGCAGACCTCAGCCAAGGCTGAACAACCTGTGCATTATTTGTGGAATTACACGCAGAAATGTTGAAGATGTTGCAATGGTGAAGAAAAATTGTGGGTTCTCCTGTTTACAAACCAGAGTAAACAAAGTAATGCCAGTAAGATGGAGGTAACAATGATTTATAATAGAGTCACTAAGCCCCATAAGCCAACACATTGATGTGGATTGCATGCAGAACTCTGCATGTGAGCTACGGACCCATGTTACCCATGTAAGACCCTACATGGTCTTGCACTCACATACTTTGAGAAGCTTATAGTGCTTGATTACCCAACTAGATCACTATGCTCCAAAATGCATGCTTACTTGTAGTTCTTAGGACCTCCAAAACTAGTGCGGGACATGGAACCTTCAGCTATCAAGGCCCTCCGCTCTGCAACCAGCTCCCAGTTCAGGTCCGGGGGGCAGACACCCCCTCTATGTTTAAGAGTAGGCTTAAAACCTTCCTTTTTGAGCTTAGAGTTAGTGCTGGCACAGGCTTGCACATAGTTGTGATACGATAGGCTTAGTCTGCTGAGTGAACTCCCATGATGCACTGAGCTCCTCTCTCCCTCCTTTTCTTTATTCATGCATTCACTCCTTTTTTGCAGGTTCCTGTGAAATCTGGACGGGGTTCTCCTGTCTGGTGGTGAGAAGTGATCATGTGGCTCAGGGTTGTAGATCAGAAGCACCTTGCACCATTTTTCCATGGAGCACAAGAGGTTGTATGACTTGGATCCTAGTTTGGATGTCCCAGCACCATCTGGATCCAGGAACCACACTTACCTCTGGACCAACAGACTACACCTTCTCCTAGATCAATAGACTTCACATTGCCCTGGATCTATGGATTTAACATGCTCTTGGACTCATGGACTTTATATTTAATATATATATATATATATTTATATTTATTGGGCATAACATTATGACCACTTACAGGTGAAGTAAATAACATTGATTATCTTTTCGTCATGGCACTTGTTAGTGGGTGCGATATATTAGGCAGCAAGTGAACATTTTGTCTACAAAGTTGATGTTTTAGAAGCAGGAAAAATGAGCAAACGTAAGGATTTGAGCGAGTTTGACAAGGGCCAATGGCTGGACGACTCGGTCAGAGCATTTCCAAAACTGCAGCTCTTGTGGGGTGTTCCCAGTCTGCAGTGGTCAGTATCTATCAAAAGTGGTCCAAGGAAGGAACAGTGGTGAACCGGCGACAGGGTCATGGGTGGCCAAGGCACATTGATGCATGTGTGGAGCGAAGGTTGGCCCGTGTGGTCGGATCCAACAAATGAGCTACTGTTGCTCAAACTGCTGAAGAAGGTAATGCTGGTTCTGATAGAAAGGTGTCAGAATACATAGTACATCGCAGTTGGTTGCGTATGTGGCTGCACAGCTGCAGAGCAGTCAGGATGTCCATGCTGACCCGTCCACCACCAAAAGCACCAACAGTAGGCACGTGAGCATCAGAACTGGACCATGGAACAATGGAAGAAGGTGGCCTGGTCTCATGAATCACGTTTCCCTTTACATCACATGGATGGTCGGGTGCATGTGCGTCACACTTACCTGGGGAACACATGGCGCCAGGATGCACTATGGGAAGAAGGCAAGCCGGCGGAGGCAGGGTGATGTTTTGGGCAATGTTCTGCTGGGAAACCTTGGGTCCTGCCACCCATGTGGATGTACCTTGACACGTACCACCTACCTAAGCATTGTTGCAGACCCTGTTCACCCCTTTCATGCTGCGCCGTGCCTCAAAGCAAAAATGGTTCAGGATTGGTTTGAGGAACACAACAACGAGTTTTAGGTGTTGATTTGGCCTTCAAATTCCCCAGATCTCAATTCAATCGAGCATCTGTGGGATGTGCTGGATAAACAAGTCAGATCCATGGAGGCCCTACCTCACAACTTAAAGGATCTGCTGCTGATGTCTTGGTGCCAGATACCACAGCACACCTTCAGGGATCTAGTGGAGTCCAGGCCTCGATGGGTCAGGGCTGTTTTGGCAGCAAAAGAGGGAACAACATGACATTGGCAGGAGGCCATAATGTTATGGCTGATCGGTCTATGTCACGTTTGTTCGTCCTAGGAAGAAAGATCCCTCCTCTGTGGTTCCTCCTGAGGTGTCTTAATTTTTCCTGTTCAGGGTTGTTTTTTTAAGTTTTTCCTCACCCGGTTCGAGGGCCTCAAGGCAGGGGCTGTCACATTTTTACAGTTTGTAAAAACACACTGTGATAAACTGTAATTTGTGATTCTGGGCTATACAAATAAAATTTGATTGGTTGATTGAAAGACCTTCCTGGAATCCTTTTCTCTTGTCCAATAAAGAAATTCTGCTTACTATAACGCTAATGTAGTGTAAATACTGACTGATCCAATGCTACTTCATCCAGATTCAATGTAAACATATTTTTCCAACCTAACATTTTGATTTCTTTTTTTAATCAAATCATCAAGACCAAGCATCAGAGCCGAGCCTTAAACCATCTGATAGCAGTCATAGCAACGAGCTAACTTTGAAGACAGCAGTCCTGGTTTGTTCACTCTTCATTTCATGATGTAAAGTCAGCCACATAAGTTGCCTCCAAACTAATATGAAATACTAACCGTGCCATCGTTATGTGCAGAGATCTGGATGGGTGGGACTAGCTTTGGCACATCACAAGGAATGATCGTCACGGTGTGCTGGAGAGCAGCTTCTGACACGAGGGGCTGCTGCTTTACTGTACCTGCATGATAAGAGGAAGGAGATACAGGTTCTTAGATACTAAAATGGTAAAAAGAGAGAAAACATGACAATGTTTTCGATGGAGTAAATTGTCTAATGCAACAAACGAAATTAATTATAATCTTATTTTACGGTACAGACCAAAAATCTGATGTGCTGACATTTAATATATAATAAAAGTCAAGTCATTGTGTAGTGCAAGACACCTGCACTCATCTTTCTCCCTTTCACTGGTTCTTTAGCAGTGACTGACGAAACTTCACACTCCTCCTCAGGCATTTTGGTCAATTTGTGCAAAAACAGCTTCTCCAGGGTCTGTGCCATAAAAACAATGTCGTCTCCAGGCTGTGGACAGATAATGCACGCCGGGACGTGATAATTTAGTTAAAGCACTCATGTAGAGTCTACTGTCATGACGACTGTTCCCTATTACAGCATGACAGAACTGTACCAGGGATTAGTGAACATTGTCAGTTCAAAGACCCACATTTGCATTTATATTTGTTTCTTTTACATGTGCAGTTTGACAATAGACTTTCATGTGGACAGTTGTACATAACAGATGTTTAACAGTATTTTCTTACCTGATTGTACATATAGCAGTTGGTGAAGAGGGTGTTGACGTCTTGTATACAATCCAGTGCCTGCCAGTAATACTTGCTCTGAAGGCGCTTGTTAATAGTGCTCAGATCCATAGGATTTTTAATAATTGTATAATAATCCTGAAAGGTGACAGAGACACTGGCATGGATCCACCACCAAGACTAGCCTGCTGAATGCATTTCAGGTTACAGCTCAGTGCAGTGTCAGTGATGGCATCTTAACAACACACCATGCAGCGGGGCTGAAAATGTGCCATCTGCAGATTTGTCTGACTCACAGGGATACGCAGAGACACAGCATCGACCGGCTGGCGAAAGGGCCACGAGAACTGATGCCTCCACAGCGCTTTGATCACCACCTTCTCCAGATACTGCAGCTGATTGGTGACACGTCCAGGCCGCTTGGCATTGATGACCTCTGGCGGAGGGGGGTTTCCGCTCACCGCGGGGCAGGCTTTCACGTCAGACATCGTGTCGTCCCAAGGCCATGAAGGGGGAAACGTTGCAGAGTGCTCATCACACGTTTTCCTAAACAGGGGGTGAACAGTAGCGTCCAGTGTAGCTGAAATGTGATATGTGGCCATATACAGTATGTACATACATATTAAATACAAAAACTGACAGCTGTATGTTCATGGACAGATTTGAGATTCAGATAAACTGTATGTCACACACATAAATGTAGTTATATGTTGAAATATGCAACAGATATATTTGATACATTTAAGGTGATATATCTGTATTTCTTACATACCTACAATGCATATATTAATATTAATGCATTAGACAGTTCTTTCCCATAAATCTATATATCTGAAAAAAATGACATATGCAGCCATTTAGCTGTATTGTGAAATATATTTGACATATATGTACGCATTTGTCACTTATATGTACCACACATGTATGTGAGGCAGCTTTATCACACATATTTTGTCATACATCAATTTTTTTATGAGTCAATAATTTTACATGACAAATCTTTTGATGTATTTATGAATTGTTTCCTGTGCAACACTGAATCACAGTTCATTCCTGACATTATTTTATTCATTTTTTTTAATGTAAACTATACCAGCTAGAGGTTGTCAGTGACTGTAGGGGCGTGGCTGGCTGCTCTCTGAGCAAACATGGGAAACGCTGCCACCTGCAGGAGGTGTCCGGAGTTGCTTCAGTGTTTCAGGTGAGAAAAGGAAACTTTAATAGAAATGTTGTCCTGCTATAAACCACCTAAAAAAACAAAAAGGTTCAGGCAGGTGGAGCTTGTCGAGTCTGTAAGCTGGGGTTGTAATAAATGTCTGCAGATATTTTACATAAAAATTTAATGTCCACTTGTGCACAGTTGCAAAAAAACAAAACATTTTTTGACATCACTTATTTGTAAATCAGAGAACTTTATGAAACAAGCTGTTTTTTAACCTCTGCGCCCCCCCCCCCCGCGACCCCTCACAGGATAAGCAGTAGAAAAGGGATGGATGGATGGATGGATGGATGGATGGATGGATGGATGGATGGATGGATGGATGGATGGATGGATGGATGGAATATACAATATATGACCATAAGTTATACTTAAGTATAATTAAATATAATTGTATAGGTTCAGCTCTGTGACCTTCCTCTGTAAAAGCTATAATAATTTCATATGCTATTCTTTTAGAAAAGCATACGTATAATTTTAATAGACAAAAGGGATGAAATGGATTTCCACTGAATACTTAAATGACATTGTTGCCACAAAATTATTTTTTGGAAACTCAACCAAATCACTTAACATTTCGAAGTCCATCATATTTGCATCTTATTTTCTTCTCAAGAGATGACAAATGACGATACTACTTCCAGACATGAATAAACTCATCACATTTGTGTCCTGTTGTTGGGTGCATGTAGGTAAAAAGCTAGTTAACCGATTTCTGGGTCAATAAATTTTGCAACTTGGGTAAAGAATCTTCTCATTTCTGTTACACCTTTGCTACCTTTCCTCGTCTCCTCTCCTCATGCCGGGATCCCTCAGCTGAGACGTTCCTCAAAAGCAGAGCTTAAGAACTCTCAATTTAAAGTAACACCAGTGTAATGTAATATATATATTTTTATTGTTTTCTCTTGAAAAGGCCCAATTACCAGCAGCATCTCTCTACAGTCTGGAAGGTTATAAGATGGTGGATTGGGGACAAAAATCTGATCAGAAGTGGTTCTGTCTGTGATGTGATGAACCCAACAGTAACTCCACCCCAGAATCAAAACGCACATTTCCTCTTGCCTGTGGTGCTACATGTCCATCAGAACGTTTTGACAGAAGACATCTGGGACCAGGTGACACTTTGTGGCAGTCTGTTTTCTTTTCCTGATCTATCAGCATGTGGAAGGAGACATCTACTCCTGGCTGTGAGGCGCCTGCTGGCGACCGTGCGGGACACAACTACTAACTGCCTTCTCTGCTGAGAAGATTCACAAAGAAAATGGCTCCTATATAAAACTGCTCGCAGGGTCATGACTTCTGGAGAGAGATATTGCTGCTGAGTTTTTCATACTGTATGTTGATTTTCAACTCACTCAGCTACAGTCAAGAGGAAAAATGTGCATGTCTGATTTTGGGGTGAACTGTTTCTCTAAACTGCTGATCACTGAGCTCTCTCAGCATCTGTACATTATGGACATTCTAATAAATAAAGTTTAACAACAGCAGATAGGACCTGACCCTGCATGTAAACACAAACCTAACAATGTGGGACATCACGTCATCAAACAAGCCTGGCGGTGGATACGTTTAGCTTCCTGTCACCTAGTAAAACCTTATAGATAAAACTCGCTGCAAAAGAACCCTGAAACTGTATTTCACCTGCAGAATTTTTAATGTTCAAACGTAAGAGCAACACAATTTTCAGGCCTTTTTTGTTTGGAAGTTTTATCTTATATGGGATTTATCTAGACTCACTACATGTAAACTAAAAGCATTTTACTATTTTAAATTTATTTCTGATCGAGAAACAAAATAAAAACAAAATGAAAACAAGAAACCTATAACGCCACTTCATAAGGAATAATCATAACACAAATGTAATATTACATGGTTTGAAAAGGAGTAAGAAAAATTTACACTTAACCATTCCTCCCACTTTTTTTTACTCTGCACTAAACTCAGGGAATTTCCTCCCATCTTATGAACAAAATACTTCAAATAGAGGCCAATATCATATATTAACAAATATATACACACACACATATCCCAGTTGTATTAGCATCCACATAAGAATCCCAGTTCAGCATATAACCTATATATCCACTGTCTATAATAAAAACTTAAATATCATACCTCTTAAAAATAAATTGTATATCTTTTTGAATATATATACGTTTAAGGTTAGAATTTCACCATAACTGTACAGTATAACCCATAATCATCAAAATTAACTACAAAATGTTTCGATATTTCATTTTGCGAGTAATATATCATATATGAAAGCTGATCTTTTTAAAATTAAATTGTTACTTTCGGAGATATCGCGTGGCTGCGTGCTGCTGTGGACCCCGTTCACGCTGACATGTGACGCATACGCTGCCACGCCCACCGGCTGCTTCAGCTAATTCCTGCTACCCGACTTTAACGTGGATAACGTAGCTAAATTAAAGTAAGAAATGAGAATGAAGTTGGGCTAAAACCAGAGCCAGAGTTTCGTTTCTACATATCCTTTGCTGTCCGACAAATTGAGTAAATGACCCTTAATTAATCTACGCAGTCACGAGCAGATCGGAGAGATGCTATAAAGGCTAACCGGCGAAATGGCTGGTTAGCTATGGCTAGCTAGCAAACACGGTGATGAATTAACGAAATGCTACCGACAATTATCACATTTCCACTGTTTATACGGTTGTTTTATCTACCAAAACACGTCCGGTGCGACCAACTAAGAGCGTCTATCACGTCACTTTATGTACGACGCCGACACAGCTAACACTAGTTAGCTTCAGCGGCTAAGCTGCGGTCGCGGTAACATTGCGGGCTCTTCGCCAGCCGATGTTCGCTTTCGCGAAAGATTCGCGCAGCGGCAGAAACACCTCAGCTACGTCAAAGTGAGTTTATCTTCAGGGAACATTTAATTCTGAGAGCATTTACGGGCTGACATTACCTCAGCAGACGCCACAGGCTCTCGCGTTCAACTCTTTATTAGTAGCAGACGTCGCCACGGTACCCGCCTCAAATTTATAGCCGTCTGCTGTGCTGGAGTCTGTACGACTGATTGGTCAAAACTCCGAGTTATCGACACCTGCGGCAGCGCGACCCGCAGAGAAACGCGGCTGCAACGATCCCCTTCGTGCTAAACAAAAAACACCAACTGCTCTCTCTCCTAAACTAGCTGCCTGGCTGTTTTAAGCACTGAGTGCACGTTTTTGGTGAGTTGTTTCAAAGAAGTCGATGTCCCGGGATTAACCTGGGGGAGTTATCGATCGATAATAAATACCAACCGATCAGTGCAAATCACCGAACCCCCGTTAAATACTGGCAGTCACGTCGTTTGCGCGTCTGCCTGTTAAAGCAGGCAGCGCCTCTCTGGCTGCTGGGGGAGGAGCCTGTGGTTGACACCGGGCGTGTGGGCGGGGCGACGACTTCAAGGCCGAGAAGCAGACGCGGATTTTTATGATTTTCCACAACAAAACTTATTCTTCCACAGCAGGAGGAACAATACAATATAGGATCATAGACAGTTTGCCAACTGAGATTGTTCACCCATATTTTATATTCTGTATCGGTGTCCAATTTGTTCATTACCCCCTGACAGTCCCTGATTCTACATGTCCTATGGGAGGAATAATTTGACCCATAGTCCCTGAAGTGAACATGGACATAAATAAATAAGATAAAAATAAAAGTAATAAATCAGGCGTTGTTGAAGATCTGTTGTGAACACATTAAGAGTCATCACTGAACTGAACATGAACAAACACTTTTCCCATCATCATAACATCCAAAAATATTAGGACTAACCCTGAACTTTTTACCTCTTGTGCAATATTGACCACAAATATGTGCTTTTATCATAAGACATTATGTCATATTAATGTGCAAAACATCTGTTCTTGTTCTTTTTTTTTTTAATCAGGAATGAGTATCGCTGCAAAACAAATTTCTTTGTACAACTTGTGCCATAAAAATAAAGCCGATTTTTCTCAGTCACTTCTTACATTTCTCAGATCAGAATTGAAATCTTCAAAACTACTTGTTCAGCTTCCACGTCATCTGGTCACTTGTGCATATCATAAACACTGGTTCTCTCTTGATTAGGCTCAACACCCCAAATCATTTATGCAGTAATTCAATGCATAATCCATTACATGCAAAATGGTTGAACCAATTGTATATCTATTTCCTATTCATTGTATGAAGGGGTTGGTAAACTCTCAAATAAAAATCATTGATTTTCTCAATAAATCAAATCCATCATATATAAATTGTGCAACATTTTAACAGTAATGGATCGTTTTCTTTCTCAACCATTTTGTCCACCAGATGGCGCCATGCCAAAAACGTTGGGTTTAAAGTGTCCTGCGGAGCCAGAAGTCATGTCAGGAACATGAGGAATGTTGTTGTGGTTTGTGTTTTTGGGCCACTGATTGAAATATTTCCAGTTGAAATTTCATTGTGATGTTACATAATGTTATTTCACTCCTGGAGGGAGACAAGGGAAGTCATGTAGACTCTGGTATGAACAGCTGTATTTTATTCCTTTTACAGTAAAATCTGCCATTTCTAGTCCCCATAACTACACCGCGTAACCGGGGAGAGTTTTGTCCACCTCTGTGGTGTATAGTTTTCTGTATTTGATGCTACAGTTTCTACAGTAATAAATCCAATCAGCCTTGCAGGAAGGTGGGGAAAGTGAAAGGAATGAGTGGACGTCACATTGTCAGATGTCCTCAGTGAGTTTTGAGTCTGACACAGGGTCTGTTCCCCTGACAATGACAGGAAGCTCGTTCAGGAGGGAGGAGGTCATATAGGAAAAGGATCTGGCCCCTGATGTTTCAAATGTGAGGCCTTACAATGGTTATTTGTTTTTGAAAGAATAAATATAAACTCTGCAAAACCCAGTGAGTGAGGAAGCAGCATTTATGCCTTCTACTGCTTCTGAGGGGCTGACCCAATACCGAGGTTATGTACAGTATGATTTCAAAAACTAAGCTCCAAAGGCACCTTAGAGGCAAATACAAAGAACTATAGAATTATTATTATAATATCGACATGAAATCTTTTGTCCCTTGTGCTGTCAAGCAAATAAATGACTGGTGGTATTAATGATGATCTCCATAAATATTTATCTATTTAAAGTAGACTGTCATGAATTTTGTATCGCTGAGACAACATTTTATAGTTTTTATATGAAATGTATCACTGTCATTGAATTGTTCCGTTGTTGTTTATGCTTTTATCGAATTTTCTTTGTGTTTTTTTATGGTGAAACTAAAGGCAAATTTCCACATTTGTAGACAATTAAGTTTTTGAAATGTATGGCATTTCATCGCATCGTATCGTATCGTATCGTTTCAAATCATATCGCATCACAACACATCGTATCGCATCTTATTGTATCACATCATAGCGTATTGTATCTTATTGTATCATATGGCATAGCATCATATCATATCATATATCATATTACATTGTATCATATCACATTTTGTCACATCGTAGCTTATTGTATCATAAATTGTGTATTTCAATGTTACGTTGCTTTTTACTTCTATGAACGATCTTCAGGTCTGTGTTGGATTGCTTTAACATGTTGTCAGCTACTGAATACAAATTCCAGGCCAATTTTAGTAAACATAATGTGATTCATAACCTTTACAAAAATATCTTTAATCATCAATTTCGGATTGTGTCAGAATTAAACATTGAAAACATTGCTCTTTTCCTAAAAAAAACCCAAAGAAAATGGAGGTAAAAACAAGACAGTTGAGTTTGATTTTTACTAATTTTCTTAAAGTTTTTTTGACTTTTTTCCAAAATATTTGCATATTGAGTATTTATACGTAAAAACAGGAGGGAACAAAGTGCGTTTGTTTACTCGTTTAGTGCAACAAAATGTTCATCTTCCATTTTCAGTGTAAATCTACCGGTATTAAAGCATCATCATCATCCTTATTAAACACATACAAATATGAGTGAATTTTCATTCATAAAACTAAGATTTGGAGGTTTAGTTTAATTTGATATACAATAGAACATATTCTGGATTTTTGTGGAAAAATATTCATCATTTTAAACTGTCCAGTTTAAAGGTTCAAATATTCACAATGTAACTATAATTTAACTAAACTTTTTATGTTCATATATAATCTGAGTTGATTTTAGTGTCTTATTTTTGACTGAGTTGTCTTTAAGTCTATTTCAACCAAGTATTTTGTGCAGTTTTGAGATTAAAATGTGATGTTGATCAGATAAAACACTAAAATTGTGCATACAGTAACACCTCAACTATAAATAATCCAGTTGTACAATCTGTGACTGAGGCTGTTTATTGTGTCACAGTGTTTTTCTTTTGCTCTTGTCTGTTTACTGTGGATCTACGGAGCATTTTTATATTTTTACTGATGTAAGGGATCACACGATCATCTTTGCTGCATCTGCCGTTAACAAGGCTACTAATTCTACGATTAATAAATGCATTTTAGCAGCCTGAGACCTTCAGCAGTGACCATCTAACGGTAAAAATCCAGAGAAAATGACCTCAGCCTCGGCATCGTCCGTCAGAGAGCAACAGAATGTGTTTATGACATTATACCTTAATTGTGAATTATGAACGACGGTGAACAATTCCTGAGGAAAACAGACTTTGTGAACGCTGTGATTTGGATGAAGTGGAAAGCGAGTCCCGTGTCCTCATGTGTTGTACTAAATGTGATGATTTAAGAGAGATGTTGTTCTATGAAATTGCTCAACAATACTCTGATTTGTGTTGGTGGAATGGCTGTTTGAATTTTGATGTGTTTAAGACTGCTAATTTTGTCTCCACAGCCTGAAAAAAAAGAAGACGAGACGGTTTATTTAATCCTATTTATTCATATTTTGATATCCCATGGTAGTAAACGGTACTGTGAGTTTCTGTAAGTTCTCCCTCATTTTGCGATGATATGAAGACATGAAGCTGACAAATGTTTTAGTTATTTATTTTTCTTTGTTTATTATCTGATGATGCACAAGCTGGGTGCACCGCTGTGGGATGGCAGTCATTTATGTGGGCGCTGAAAGCCAGGACGTGAGTACATCCCAATCACTCTGGTGAGCAGAGCGGCTGGGAGGGGTTCAAAATGGACCATTTTTATGGAAAATGTAAAAGTGCGGGGACAGGGTGCTGGACACACACAGGAATATGTCTCTGTAGTCTTTTTTAAAATGTGCCCCATATGTCGTCTGGTCAGGAGACGTTTGGAGAGTTCAATTTACATGTGGTTCGGTTTTCCAAATGAATGAAAAATCCACATTTGAATCAAACACAGATGTGTTTCTGCTTTGGCTTCAGGCACCGAACGCAGCAGTACAATAACCACAAGCTATTCAAGAATCAAAATCATCCCATCCTTCCTGCTACTGATCGGCCATTTGAGTCCAAGCGACGGGAGAAGGTGACGTTCAGAGTCTGGAGCAGCAGAGGCCAGCTGGAGATGAGCATTAACTGTGGGTTTGCCTGTTTTTCTTACCGAGGACGATACTTGATAACTTCAGCAGCCCAACAACGGCCCCTGTGCCCAAATCACGTATTTCGTGTCCCAAAGGTGAGCAGAGACAAAGCAAAGGTTGATTATCACAGCGATGAAAGTTCATTAAAGACGAGGTTCCATGTAAAAAAACAACCAGATTTCAAAAACAGGCAGGACATGAAAACATTAAAGGAGCAGTTTGTCAGATTTTGCTGTTTTGGGGCGGGAAATCAGCCTGGTCAGTTTCCAACAACATTTAAAGTTCATCCAAAAATGAAAGTTTATTTCCGTGCAGGTGGAAAGTCTGGTCAAGGTTGACTACACATTAGACGATTTTAGGGCTGATTTCGGACCAGGTTTGTGTGTGCGCTGATGGAGTCAGAGTGTCCCCGATCTCAACTTGTGAAAAGCACATTTACGATTCCAATTCCTGCAACAGCCAATGAAAGCGAGCAGACCAGGAAGTGTCACCAAACGGATGTTATATTCGTTTAAAGTTACAAACATGGCATAATGTGCATTCGTAGGATTATAACCTTAAAAACTGGTTGAAACTGTCCTTAATTCTGTCGTCTCCCATATTCTTTTTTTTTTTTTTTTTTACGGTGGATAAGATTTGAAAATCATGTAGTCTGAAGTCAGCCTTAGTTTCTGGAACTTGACAGCAACACACAAGAAAAGTAAAACAATAAATATATAAATAATAATAAAAAAAGAAAACTCCATGCAGCATAATTTCCAACCTTAGAAATACAAAAAGTACTATAAAGTGTAGCGGCTAAGCTAAAGGTCTCAAACCGTCTGAGGTATCGTATTCTGCCAGGTACAAATTCTTTTGTACTGATTCATTTCACCCTGTCATCAGCACTCGTCCATGTAGAGCACTTTCAGTGTTTTGGAACATGAGATTCTACTTCAAACTTTTATTAAAACATGTTATTCTTTCCGCCCCTCCCTTTGTTGTGGCCTACAGTTTCCATTCCTCTTTTTCACGTCAATAAAGGTGTTTGTACTGAAAGGTGCAGTACAAATAAACCCGCCAACACGAGTTGGCTTTGTGCTGCCCTGGTTATGGAGTTGGCCATGAGCAGGAGTTCATTACAGTTCACATGGAGAGTTTGAGTTTCCTACTCTCCACCTTGCACTTATTATGAGGAGTTAATAGTTTATTCCATCACCGCTGACACGGTGATTGATACATCTGTTGAATATGATGGCACGATAAAAATAAACACATGTCAACACACATCAATATGAGCACTCTGTGTGTGAAACTGTCTGAAAATGCAGAGTTTAATTGCCTGTAATACAGCCCAAAGAAGCGCTGAGCTCATTTGTTCCTCCCTGCAGTATACTTGATGGTGCTTTCACTGGGTGCAGCCTGATGTCTCTGGCGTAGCCTTGTTGGACTTGACAGCTAGTGCAATCAACTAGGTCAAGACAAACTCGGGGACGCGAGAAACAATAATGGAAAGTGAAGATGCCTCAGATTGCGCAGATCTTTGATGCACTGTTACGCTTTCTCTTCCCCTTCCTCTCAGCTGTGTTCACAACCCCAACACAGTGTAAATAAACAAAGCGGAGCACTTTAACGGAGACATGCATATGGATGAGATGTAAAATTATTTGATCCCTTTGAGCGTTTCCTTGTCAGCCCGCAAAAGCGGCTCATGAGTGTCTTTTTGTTTTTGTGTGTGTGTTTTCCACAACAAAAGTTTGCTTCCCTCTTGTCGCAGGTGCCGTCTCATTAGTGATAAATCACTAAGCCGACATTTATGCTGCACTGAGTCACGCAGCGTCTCCTTTTCTTTGACATCACAGCGTTTGTTCGGGAGAGCTTTCACGCTCACGAATCAGTGTGTGTACAGTTTAGTGCCTGTGATTGCGGCTGTGCGGGTGACAAATTCAAAGTACGTGACAAAGATGTCTGCTGAGAGCTGAAAGACATCTTAACATCCTAACATTAGAAACCACATAAAATTTAAACACAGGAGACACCTAATACGCAATTGATTCTTATTATTTTAAATTTGCCTGATAAAATCTGTCCTGGTGTTAACCACTTCACAATGAAAAGTACTTTTTGTGACGTATTTACCAAAAGCAAGTGTTTAATGCTAAAAATCCCCTAAACTTTAAGATTCAGCGCGTTTTTAAATTGAAATATTTAGAAATTAACGAACCTCCTAAACATAAAGACTGTTGTGATGCCATATCCAAAAGTGTCTTTGTATTTTGTTGGAGAGATCAGCAGCATTAGTGGAGGTGTAGGATGGATAGCTGCATAATTTTAGATGGTCAGTCATAGAAACTTGCATGTATATTTGTACATTTTCTACTTCAGTAGTTTACCATGATTTTTTATTTAAGAATAGGGATAGATAGATTATTTTTTGTCAACACTGTTGTTTCCTTTTGATATGACCGTGTGTGTGACGGACTCCTACGTAGTGTTGCTGGGGATTGCTAAGAAAAGAAAAGGGGGAAAAAAAAACATGCTAATCAATTAGCTCTTTTTGTATTATCGCCTTATGCCTCGAGAGGCGATAGTGAGTGACTGCCTCCAACGTACGCAGAGGTTACAGAGCCCAGTTGTCACAGAAACAGAAACTAGATGACATTCATCACCATCCCAAACATTGGCTCCGGGGAAGAGACCAAGATAGGCAAAAATAAGGAGCGACACAAGGAGAGGTAAAATAAGAGTAAATATTGGTGTGGCTCTCCACTGCTGGACACAGCTGTTGGCGAGTAAGAACAAAGTTGTCGTGATCTCAAAACTTTTCTTTTTAACTGTAATTTGTACTCGTCTGATACACAACCTTGAAACAGTGTCATCGAGATGTGGGGAAATGCGGCCCCCTAGTCTTCCAGAGGATGTGGCTGGAAAGAAAACTACTTGATCCACTAAATACTGAATAATTCTGTTTGGTTTCACGTTTATTAAAATGTGTCACTGTTAATTATTAGGAGAGTGTCGTCCTTTCATTCGGT
>KV751319.1:20475670-20489643 GCA_001698575.1 Mola mola | reverse complement strand
AAAGTT
This sequence comes from Mola mola, assembly GCA_001698575.1. Classification (NCBI taxonomy): domain Eukaryota; kingdom Metazoa; phylum Chordata; class Actinopteri; order Tetraodontiformes; family Molidae; genus Mola; species Mola mola. The sequence continues at coordinate 20,489,637 of KV751319.1, read as the reverse complement.
TGCGCTGTTTGTCGGCGCGGTGACTCACTCACGGGTGTCGGTCCGGCGGGAGAGAAGAGGCGCATCCACCGGAGCGACGTCCACCTCCTCACGTTCACCGGGACGCTTTCCGGGACTCCGTGGCCGGTACGTCCGCTCGAGAACGAGCGTAACCGCTGCGCACTTTCGCTGCTGTGCTGATCGAAGGCTGCGGGCGCGGAGATGAATCAGCCCCACATCTGTCTCCTGAGTCCCGCTGACAGGCTGCGTTCCCCCCGAACCTCCGTCCGCACGCTTCGGCCTGTTGGCTGGAACCTTCCCGCTCGTGTGGCCGTCTTACCGTAAATAAGAGGGGCGGAAATAAACATTCTTGACGCAGGTAAACAGTTTGTACGGCAGCGGGACAACGTGACAGCGCGCCTCGTGCGCGCTCCTGCGGGGTGACTGACAGCGAGGCCGTGCCCGCGCATCCCTGCAGTATTCCAGCAGTTAAATTGGCCAAATTATCTTTAATCGCTTGTTGAAAAAGCTGTTTATTTACAGCCGCTGACGTGACAGTTTTCGGGAAACGGCACAGATGAATTTAACTCGGCTGACACCATCCTGATGGTACTGATTTACGTTTACTGAGCTCTAATTCCAATCGTAAAGTCCCCTCCAGGGATATTTATCTTAAAGATTGTTTGCTATGGCCTCAGCCAGTCAGTCGTTCATTCAGATTTATATAATATCCTGTAATCTGTTCATATCATATAGATCATATAGAGCTTTTGCTCTGCGTGTTATTTCTTGATTGATTCTGTTGGCCCGGAGAAATGTTTCTTTTTTCCTTCCCGTAAACAAGGCTAAAACAGCTGATTGGTGATTCACGTTCTCAAGATCGAGGCTTAAAAGTCACAAACACTTGTTATTGCTGCTGCACTGGGTTTATCGCTTTTGTTGTACAGATGCGTATGATTTGGTGTATGCCATGCACAGGCTGGGCTGTAAGCTGGTGTGGAATGCGTGTTGCCTTTGTGAGACCGACTATCACTCCTTCACAGCTGCACTTTGTGATGTAAGGAGTGGGAGGTTTGGTGGTTTGCAGGTTCTGTCTCTTAAAGAGCAGAGCTCTTCATGACACGCTCGATGACCTACAAAGCCAACGGGAGTGAGATTAGTAACTTCTATCTTCCTTTTCACGTAGCACAAGATGCAGCACGTAACACTTCTGCGGCTCTCCTCACTTCACTTGTGGTTTTGTGTTTGCAGCGTGCACCTCCTGGACATAACAACACTTATCTCCAGCGTAATGCGTACGTGATGACACAGATATAAGGCAAGCCTTCAACATTGACGTGACCACAAGAATGCAGCTTGGTTTCACTAATGTGCTGTTGCCTCCCGTCTCGGTTCTGCGTGTCCTGATGGCCTTTTCAGATCTTCCAGATTCTTTGGCTGAATAGTTGCTCAGCTTCGATGGTCGGGGTCAAGCGTAAGTCACATGAGGTGATCTGAGTTGCTGCAGCAACAGAGTCAGCACCGTGTCATGGAGCTGTGGGAGTGAAACCCCAGCAGCCCAACACAAAACGAGTTAAAGGACGAGCTCAGATGCCTTTAAGGCAAATGCCATCAGTCGGTTAAAGTTGTGATTAGATCTCTTTACTCCTGTGTATGAGAACTGCTTTCACATCTTCAACCATTATTACTCAGCAGCGTAGAATGATGAGTTCTGTCACGAAACCCTTTGATTTGATTTCAGTCAGTGAGCAGACGAAGGTCAAGGAGGCCTGTAAATCAAACAGAGGACACTGGCTCTGCTTGACTGGCTCAGAGTGTAATATTTGTCACGATCTTCCAAAATGACTCCCGAGCCCCTGCAGCTGCCGCACAGTCAAAGGCCCTTTTGTCACGCGCAGGCTGCTTGCACAGCAGAGCGATGCACCTTTCATACTTTGTGCATCATCACATCTCAGACACTATGGTTCACCTCAGACCAGAGAGGGCCGCGTGTGTTGCAGCTGTGCAGCCTCCACAGACGCGACCTTCCAAACTTCACTCTTTTTTAAAATTCAATTCATATTTTTGGTGATATTTATTTATCTTACGTGTTTGTAGAAAAAAAAAAAAAGGTGTCTGAAGTGTGAACCGGATCATTTTTTGATCAGCAAAAAGGAAAAAAAGGGGTGGGTACACGTAACCTTTGCTGTTCATTCCTTATGTGAAACACTTATGCCCATATAGCCCATAGTGATGCAGCAAGCCTTTCATGTGTTGCTGCATGAACGGCCATTGTTTTCACATCCAAGTTAAGCGTGATGTCCTACGTCATCACGCCTCAGAGTTCAGGGGTCACACGGCTTCTTAACGTTCTGCTAAATGCTCTCGTACGAATTTGCTGTGTATGCGAAGTGTTTGTGATCCGACTGCGGGACCGCAGGGACCAAACGCTTCAAGTATCAAGTATTTTTTAAATTTAGGTGATACTTTTGGTCATGAGTTTTGTGTTCATGGAGAAAAATTACTTTTTGAGGCTATATTGTTTATGGATTAAAACAAATCCTGCCTGAATGACTTTAGTTTACCCAACTGAAAAAACTGAATATATACAAAAAAAAATTGACAAATTTGATGAAATAGTTCACAAAACATATATCAGAAATTGATTTTAAAATGCTACAAATGGTATTATATAGAATTTGGCTGAATAAATTCCTTCTGTAAGTCTTTTAAGTGTTGAACTCAATTTTTCCATCCGCTAGAACAAAATTATTGATAAATAAAAATTGAGTCGGTGGGTAAGGAACCAGAAAAAGTCACAGTACTTAAGCTGTTGTGCACATCTGCCCAGTTTTCAGAAGAGATAAAACCGTTTGTAGATGTATTTGTGGAAGCAGTATGTAGGCATCAGGCGTGGGCCAGTTTTTCCCAGCAGCTGACTGACATCTGAGGGGTGGCGTTGCTAGGAGACGTGCCGACAGCTTCTGTGGTGGCTCGAGGAGTCATAGAAGTCCATACTGTGTTGATTCGTTGTTAAAGCCGTTTTTCCAGCTGGGAGAAGGAAACTACTTAGTTTAGCTGTTGTTGTCTGTTTCCCTCTGATTTTTGCGTTCATTCTTGATTTCTGTTGAGCTCATCCCGCTGCACAGGAGGTGGACGCTTCAAAAAAGATGGGTCACACTTTCATGCTGAAAGTCTTTAAAGAAGAGGCCGATAGATCTTTCCAGTTTATTCATGAAAAATGATAAAAACTAGTATGCATAGCTTTACTTGACTTGTTGTCAAAGTTAATGCTAAATTAAATGTGAATTTTGCAGTGAGAAAGTCATTACTGATTATTCTGAGATCACATGAATGTAGCATTAAATCAAGGTACAGAATAATGTAAAAAGTGCTCCAATTACAATGATGCTCGACCTCCAAAACTAGTTAACTGATTGCAATAATGCAATCGGAGACGGTTAAAAAGCACGCCGAAGAGTATCCAAACATTAGAATTGCATATTGAAACTAATGGTGCAATGCATAACTTAAAAAAGGAAAAAATAATCCGGCTTGTGTACATTTATTTATACTGTAAATCAATCAGAAAAGTTGTGTGTGAAATGTGCAGTGTGTCATTTTTGAGACGGGCCTAAATGGGACCTGTGGAATAAAAGTGACGTATCAGTACGTGGACATCTCGGCCCATTGTGGTGGTCAGTATTTGAGGTTTAGATAAAGTTACAGTGCAGGTGATGTCCTGCCGATCAGCGTGGTGGTACTAAGCTGCTTACTGAAGACCCCACTGGAGCGTCCAGCGTTTGGAGTTCTCTCCTTTAAAGTGTGTTAATAACCTGTGGCATGTTCCAAACTGTTTCACACCCAACAAGCCTGTCAGTCGTCCCACACTTATACCGGCCATGGAAGGTGTGTGCAGCGCAGTTTTTTCAAGCATGCAAGACCCCCCCCAATTAGCCCTCCTGGATTAATCCCCCTGCTCTCCAAACCGCTGCTTCTCCTGTCTCGTCTCATCACTCCTTCAGGGTGGATTAAGCAGAGCCCAGCTCCCCGCTGTTTGTCCAAGTTCACTACAGCTGCCTCTCCTCATTGACTTTTTCTACTTTTGTTCACTTTGCAGCTGGATCTCAAACTTCCTGTAGACGGAGACCTTTGTGACAAGCAGGAGAAAGGCCTGTTCTTCCTCATACCGGAGACTGCAGCGTAGCTGTAAAATGGCAAGAAAATCCACCGTTTCCTTGTTGCTTCTTGCAATATGCCGCCTGGCATCTGGAGGTAAGTTTCTCTTAATGTGAGTGATATCAGGAAGTATATGTGAGTGTTCTGTTATACTGTATCACATAATTAATAGTTTACATGCAGAGAGTTGTGGCTGTGTCATTTTCTATCCAAGTTGGCCTCTGGAAGAGTAACAACAGCAACTGTGGAAGAAGTTAAGCTAATTTATCCAGAGCACAACTTGAAAAAACATATCACCTTTTCTCACAGCCTTGTAATAAATCACAGTATATTGAACTGTACATTGAACACTCATACTGTATCATCAGAGGCTACAGGCCTAAAAGTAATTTTGATTATCCGGAACTTTATAACGACAGCTATATTGACCTGACACCTGAAACAGGTAAATCCAGGTGCATGTAATGGAATTAGTAAATTGATAAGAATCGTGGCAGAGCCTTTCCAGTGAGTCCACAGGCACAACAACCTCAAGTAATATGACTGGGAACGCCTTCGTCTACCCCAAGGTTTCGTTTCGTTTTCGTTCTGTTTTCTGCCGCTTATCCGGGTCCGGGTCGCCAACCCCGAGGTTTCCTGCCTAAAATGATCACTGCTATATGTTCCATACATCAAACCTGTGCTGTATGACAACCAAAACTTTGCCCTGTTCTGTGATTTTTCACTAGTTCTCCCAGCATGCCTTTCCAGACAGTGCATGTCAGAGCTGTGTGTCAGTGGGATTTACACTCAAGAAAGCGCTGACAAGTCCAATGTCCAAAAAACAAAGCCTCAGCAGGCTTACGTGTATTTGTGAAATTGATCGGAATGAGACTCAGATGCTGCCAAGTACAAGGTGATTTACAGTCATTAAACTGACAAACCAGGGAGAGAATAAGCAACCAAATGCCTACGGAGGTGAACACAAGGGAGGCACGTGTGACTTCAGTGTCAGTTCATGTAAGGCTGTAGATAACGCCATTTTCTGGCACGACCCAGTAGTACAAGTAGTGCTCTGCCCTGGAATTTTTATCATTTTCTGCGCACAGCAACTTGGGCTGCAGTGAGGAACAAAGGCCACGTGCCAGGGTGTTAAATGCGTATGTGAAAAAAGATGGTTTTGATATCAGATATTTAAATGAAACTATTTGTAAAAGCATCAATCCTTTTTCAAACAGAACAAATTGAAACACAACTTTTATGATATTGATACTTTATTTGGAGCTCATGTTTAGGATAAGGTTTTGATCACATATCAGTAGAGTCCCTGAAGCCTTAAAGGACATTTTTCCTAAGTCGTTTCCTGAACTTTGAGGGTCTAAAACTTAACAAAAGTTAACAAAATACATTTTTATTTTGAAAACTGTTCCAGTATGGAGTTCGGTTACTATGATCGTTAAGTTTGCCAAAGCCTTTTAAAAGGCGTGATAGAAAGTCAGAAATAAATCCCTTTTTCTCTGTAACTACTTTCAAAGTGTTCCTGAAGTAACCGGTAACATGGAGGAGATACCTGCAGTTTTTGACTGAATAATTGTAAGGAGACAGTTTGAAACACACGTTTCTGCACAGACACCAGCGGCCAGTAGGGAAGAGGAACTGTCACTGCTCAAAAACAACTTATTTCCAACATTCCGTCATGCTCCTCTCCTGGCAGCCCAACTCGGTACTGGAGTCATTTTCAAGAAAGATGTATTTCCTGAAGTTTTAGAACCCCACTGGAAGAAAATAGGGCTTAGGTTAAAAAAACACTCCGTTTCTACTGTGATCTGTGCACTAAAATGCAGCATTATTTGAATAAGTAGTGTTTAGTGTAGGCTGCCACACCACAGATGTCTCACTTTTTTATCTTCAGTTCTGAGAAAAATGACATATTTCATCCAGAATTACCGGACTATTAAATACTCATAAACAAGTTTTAATGTCTTGTGGATACAGTGTCAGTGTGAGACAGATGTTGTTTTTTTTTTTTCCATTCTTCCTTTATTTTACCAGGTAAAATCAATTGAGGACAGTTTCTCATTTAGAATGATGACCTGGCAAGAGGCCCCAGCAGAAGTAAAAACAAAACAGTACACATGAATCTAGGACACAACCATACAACCAATAAGGAAGAGACAATAAAGTCAGGTGTCTCATACTCTGTGTGTCGCTTACATATTTAGTGATACAGATTTATACTACACACACATTTTCTTGTCCCATCCCTCTTCTCTCTGTTTCTCCTCTGATTTTTTCACATGTGGTTCTGTTTTCACAGCTACAGCTGAGAAGCGCACGAAGGAGGCTGGTTGTTTTTCTGTGTTTAGCAAAGTATGATCAAAACCAATATAAAAGCCGACTGATAATAGTAATATCACAGCAACCAGGCGCACGTCACACTGATATAAGTAGGTGTGCAAAGTCTCTGGTGGCAGCACAGTCGGTGCATGTTGTCACAGATTCCTCTCTGTTTCTCTGCAGAATGTGTCCCGCTGTTAAGGGTTAGACCGGGAGGTGGGGCGGAGGTTGAAGTGAAGAGCCAGAAGTGAACTGTGGAACCGATTGGGGAAAAAAAATATTACTGTAGCCCTAAAAATGCTAAAACGGGCCAGTTAATATATTTATGCGCTTTGTGTGTGTGTGTGTGTGTGTGTGTGTGTGTGGGTGTGTGTGTGGTAGGGAGCCACACGCTCGGACCACAAAATGTGCATGTGTTCATTTCGGTCACTTCATAATCAGCTCTAAATTCTAAACCATGTTTGGAAATCCTGTAATTTCCACCAGGTTTTTGCAGATAAAACACTGATTGAGTCCGTAATTAATTTTTCTTTTTCTGAATCAGTTGGGAGTTTTCTTCAGGGTGCCGTACAGGGTCCGTTGGCTCACCGCTGCCGGTCCTTTAACTCATTTCAATCTCCAGATGGTGCCAATTGCTGACCGTTGCAGAGTTTGCATACAGCTCTGCTGCTGGCTAGTGTGTTTTGGTTGCTCTCAGCTGAATTGCTGCACCGTGGCTATTTTTTCCAGAAATGGATGGAACATTGTGTTGTCATTTTTTTCAGAAAGAAATGCAAATATTAATTCAATAAAAAAATATGATTATGATATTTAAATAAATGTATTTTTAGAGATCAATTTCCACTTTCTATTATTACCTTCTAATCCTCTATTTATACGATCTTGTAACTTATTGTCATTTTGTGATGAAGAGTTTTTTTTTCTGCGTTGTAACAAAGGATGCAAGGATATGAAAATTCTAGGCTGATACGTTACGAATATTTGAATGAAAGATTTGGATGGTAACAGATAACGATATAGATGCCTTTTAATGGCAAGGTGATAAAGAAATTGTCTGTATGGAAAAAAGCTGATAGTAAATCCTAAAGTCATCAGAATTGGCTCCTTAGGTTTTCTATGAGTACAAATGAATCAAAAATGTCACAATAATCCCTTCAAAGACTGTTATGGTACTTCAGTCAAGATGTCACAATTTGTCACAAACCCACACAAATTTTCTGTTATACATGAAGGAAAATGCAATAATTCATTCAAATTAAAACCAAAAAGAGATGTGCAAAGAGGGTGGGTCTAAGATTGACCAATCATCTTTCAACAGCAGCCAGAAACAGTCATTTCTTAACAGCAATGGCACCGTTATATAACCTGTATATTAAATTTGTCACGTTTTTTGGAGGCGTTGCAGAGCTAAACCAGTTTCTAGTGAATCGTTTGGGTCATACCTGTCTGGGCTGGAAGTGGGAGGAGTGGCGGAATTAACCACGCAGTGCGATTATCTCTAATTACACCTCGTGGTTAAATGTCACCGCGAAAGTTCCACATCCTCAACATGCAGCAGCATTTTCACGGCTTAGTAACCTGGCCAAAATATTCAATGTAATGTAATATTCAATGTGACGCTCAGCCCCTGAGTTGCAGAAAACTCTGTTCCTATCTTTCAAAATTGTGAGATCTGCTGTTTACAGAGACTGCTTTCACAATCTACAGCCTCAGACCTGAATTCTCTCCGGCTTTAATCTGCAACATCCCGTGTTGTTTTTTTGTGGCAGCTCAGGGGTAATTACTCAGTCTGAGGCATGCTACATATGTAGCTCTCCAACAAAAGTGTGGTTTTGTGTTTTTCATGCCTCCAGTCTAATTGCCACCATAGGCTATTATTACAAAAGTCCTCTGGAGGTTTGAACCGCACTCCAGAAAGCTGACTTTTCAAACAATAGGTCAGTCTGTGCTGTGGGTAGAGCAAACATAATTTCTCGCACAATGCCAGGATCTCCTACACAATGAGGTCACGTATGAAGTTTTCCTCTAATTTCTTCCTCGTGCAGCACAATGCACTTTTGCTCTACGTCACAAGGGACAGGTATTTACTGTTAGACAACCAAATGCCCTTCAGTACACTGGCAGCAAGTGCACAAATGCACAAATCTTCAGATGCTCTCCAGTTATTCAGATAGAATTTGAAAATTCAGACCTGTAGATATGTTTTCAAGATTAAAAGATATTCTTCATCTTTTTTTGACAGGTGGACTTATTCTTGCTGTCAGTGGTAAACTTACCAACACTTTAGCTTTCACCTCCTACTCTCTTTTTGTCTATTTCTATCGTCTTGCAGCATCTGTGTAAACAGCCACATCTGCCCTCTAAGCTTGTCAGGAGAGCTCTTACGCAATGTTTAGATTAGTCTGCAATGAGTTTTCTCTCGGCGTAATGCAAGCCAGGATCTGGGTCTCCCATAACTCTAAAAAGCCAGACTGAGAGCACCTTGACGTCCGTATTTCAAGTCTCTACTCTGCTGCTTCACTCTCTTGCCGTTTATAGCTTTTTCCCTCCCGTCCTTACTATTTGGTGGTTGTCTCTCCTCAGTTATTTTTTGAGGGATATATCGTGGACATTTAGGCTACGTTTCGGTTTTGCTGTGAAATTGTAGTTAGCCCTGCCAGATATTAATTTTACGCCACTTGCCAGAAACAGGATGGACAGAATGCTAGTTATACTGGAGGCACAATGCCGGGCTGGTGACTCACTGAAAAGCACACCAGCAATGTTGATTGTAGAAGTACTTTCTCCTCCTATTATAGTCTCTCCTGAGTTTGCATGGTGAGTGACGGAGCCATTAATGGAACTCTGTCTTCAGCTGTTCATTGTAGAAGCACATGGTCGTACAACGAGGCTGGAGTTGTAACCAGAGTCCTGCACGGCTCCAGTTTTAAAAACGGCAAAATCTCAGGGCCAGAGCTGACCGGCTATCGGCAATTATTGCAAAATCAAACCTTCCCAGAGCCATTAATTGGAGTAGTGATACCCAGCCCGTGGGTCGCATAGACTTTGAGACTTGTGTTCTTGAAAAGTTTGTCTCAGCTGTCGCAGCAGCTGCTGTGCTTCTGCAGCTTTCAACATGTTTTCTCAGGAACGACACATCTATCTCGTAGCTAGCAAATGCTAACATTTTATGTTCCTGTTTACAAGCAGCAAAGCCACCGATGACATTATTCTGTTTTCACACCAAACCTCTCCCAAACTTGGCCTTCAGTTATTTATTATCCATGATATGATCTCCCCTGGAAACTGGCAAATTTTGCGTTTATTTCCTTTTTTATGTTGCTAGCAGGGAGCTGACATCATTCCGCCAACATTTTGGCCAGACATCGCAAGGATAAAGGTTGCATCACGGTTCACGGTAACACAATAAATAATTCGGCTAGAGAACATTTTCAATTGAGATGTAAAAATCCTGCAGTTGCCTGTAATGTTAATAAATCAAATCAAACATATTTTTGTTCTCACACGCTGGCCATCTACATTTATTTTATTTACGTACCCATGAATTTATATGAATATATACAGTAATACAGTATTTTGTACCCATTGCACAGCGTACCCAGGCTAGAGTACCGCCATGCAGACTCAAATTTAAACAATAGTCATAAAAGAGAACTGAATTATGCTCATATTTACAGTTCATACATACAGCACCATAAACAACTTTCTTTCTCTCTGCATATTTGTATTTTCTTGGCTGACAAGACGCACTGTGACCCCCCCCCCCCACACACACAGATGAGCAAAAGGTTGGTCTCCACAACACTTTCTTAGGGCCAACCAAAAGGGGACTGCCAAATAGCATTGTGCAACCGCTGTAATCTGAGCGGTGGGGGTAGCCAGGGGGAGGAGAGAGGCCGGCGCAGGCGTGGGTCGTCTGGTCCAAATCAACACACTCCACACACACTGAGCGTGCCAAACCGACAGAGTCCCTTTCCAGCACACTAAACCAGATGTTGCCCTGTGATTCATGCGAGGAGCTGGAGTGGCGAAGCACAGAGGCAGCGCGTCGCAGAGCAGAGTGGTGGGATGTTTACTTAGCAACGGGAGTCCTGTGTCCATCTAATTACGGGTCCCGCTCTCCCCCACGGCGAAGCCTTTATTTTAACAGCGCTGTCATATACAAAGCTGACCCTGTTTTTATCTTTTGTTTATTGAATTAGGACAACCGTCTATTACTTCTGTTAATTAACAGCAATGTACAGATTAGATTATGGATATTTTGACTTGCTCAGCCTCTCTCTTGCTCACACAAACGCTGGCTCTCAACGACTTGCGATAGACTAATATAGACTTATATTTTAATCCCGGTCAATCAGAGCTTGTCTTCCTCCAGTTAAGAGGAGTGCTTGCGCAATTCCACAGGAATAAAAGTAAAAATCACGCCCCCCTTCTCTTTCTCACTTTTCTCCATAGTTCCAGTAAGCAGGCGTGTAAATAATTTCAGTCAAAGCCAGTAATAGGAGACAGCTGGTGCGATTGTACGTTTTCCATTGTGTTTCACACTCTTATGGAAAAAAACCCCAACTGGAACTGAGGAGAGTAAGTGTAGAGAATGAAATCACAGGAGAAGAGTGAGCAGTCGTATAAAGTGGAGCTTTTACTGTTTTACTTTTTTATCTCCAAATGAGTAAAAATCAAACAATCATTCATAATATGGTACTGTGGTGCTTCATCAGCCCCTCCCTGGGCCCCACCTTGCCCAGTCCTTTTCCACCAAATGCTGAAAGACCATGTTCCACTGTGGAAAATAGAAGTATCTGCCCGAAAATAACAGCCGACCCTTTGTTTTGCCCTAAAAAGCTTTTTTGGAGGCAGTAATTGAGGTGTAAGAACTTCAGTAATAATGTGATGAAGCATCTGCTCCACGTTCAAACAATAAAAATTGTTAGAATGTGATAATTTAGAAGCAGATGTTGCAAATTTGTAGCATTCTTTCGGCATAGTGTATCTGCTGTTTTTTTTTTTTCTTTTTCCTTGAAATCCTCTCATGGCCTATTTATTGCTTGGTGACTTTTTTTTTTTTCGAACAGGCACATTATTCATCACACTTTCTGTTTGTTAACTGTCCAGTAAAGAGGCCCTTGCCAACGTTCTTTGTACGTGTTAACACATGAAGCAGCATTGCGTTTGACAAGTCATTCTTCTTCTTCCTTTTTTTTCTTTTTGCCCTGTCTTTTTTTCCCGATGATGAAGAGCCCTGGAGGAATGCAGTCCCTTCCTGCCGGTGTGAAAACGCTGGCCTTGCCCTTTCTCACCTCTGTGACTCCTTCACATGGGGCTCACAGACTGGCACAAAGGGCCAGCTTTGTTTCAGACTGGGCTCTCTGCGGCTGGCAACCTGCTGCTTTTTAAAGGAGCCCATTATCACATCTGAGTGATGCATTCTTTTTTGTAAAATATGACAAGATCAAAGAGATCCTTTATATCTGCAGTTTGACTTATGTAAAAAGAAATTCATCCGGTCAAGGTGATTGTACCGATTTAGTAAAATTGTTGTTCCTTGTACTGCAAACAGATCAGTGAATCAAAGTTATCTGCCAATGTCTTTATTTTGTATGGAAGGCTGTGTGTTTGTGTGTTTGTTAAATTGGACGTAGTGTCAGACTAAACAGATAGAGCTAAAAATGTGTTTCATCGATTTCCAGGCACGATATACCAGTGCATCTGAAAAAAAATCGAAAATCACGGAATATGCTTTTTTTTTTTTTTTACCTAATTTAATCAAAAAGGTAAAACTTTCATTCATTCTGTATTCATTGCACATAAAATTAGATATTTCAAGCTTTTTTTCAATTTCTATGATTATGGCTTATACAGTTACAGTGAAATATTCTTATATTTTGAAATGTGTGAGACAAGAATTTTTTTGAGCTGAAGAATGTAAGTATCAAAATAAAAATATTAAATGGCTTATAACATTTTGGTCCAATCTTACCATGACAATGTTATACAGTGCAACCGCGTGAGGCACAGCCGAACATAAGAAATAAATCACTTTTCATAACTAACTATGCTCAAAATATTACAGCCCTCACAACTTGTCAGTTGCAGCAGGGGCACAGTTTTACTCTGCTTTCTGATGTTTGCGAAAAACAAATTAGAATTGGAATGAATCTTCTTCACAAATTTGCTTGTCTCGCGTATTCTGCAATTGACTGGTTGTGTCTGCAGAGCTCTGTCAGCAACAGGAAGCAGAAACACTGTTTTTTATACAGTAACCTTCCAGTTATAGAGTGAAACACACACGGCTGTTTGACTGTAGGTCTCTACTCCAGTGAGAAATAACAGTATTCTAATTTTTTGAGACACATGAGTAATTCGGATCATCTGGTCGATGTGTTTCTCTATAAACATTCAACCAGAATGTCACTATGATTTTAACTTTTGTGTTGGCCTGAAAAAATGTTTGTTTTTTTTTTAAGCCTCTTCACATTTTGAAGAAGAGGTCAAGAAATACCAGTTGCACAGATAGTAACTCAAGTGTCCTCGGAGCCTTCAGGCGACTTTGATCGCGGCCTCCATCACAAATATTTTCCATCACTGCTGGAGGGTCATTTAAAATACTGTACGCTGAGGTTTTCTGACACGGTCGGGGATCCAACACAAACAAAATGAGGCTAATATCAAGTAAAACAAGACCCCCACATCGCCTACAGAGTTTGAATCTTTGTGAATGCGGCTGCTCCCGAACACACCAATGTGCTGTCAGAAAACAGACATGTGTGATTGATGAGTGAAGTGACCTTGAGACAGCAGGACAGACATTTTTCTCCTTTGCCCCTTTCAAGCAGAAACAGTACTTCTGCCCGGGTACTTTTAGTGCGGCTCAGCACAGCAATGTTTAGAGCAAGCCTGTGATTGATGCACTCCACTTATAGTACTTCAACAAAGACATGTCACGTTGAAACATTCCCATGTAGCCACTGTTTCAGAACACTTGCAGCATTTGACACTCTTACTGTCATGGTTGGTTCTGTTAAGGATGTGACAAATTAAAAATCCATTTAACATTCTTCTCTGCATCTGTATTCTTAACTTTATTCTCTAAACTGCACTGGTCTACTTTAGTGATGCTGGACAAGTTTGGGGTTCTGCGTTTGAGATACACGAGCGGCCAGTTCCTGTTTCATGACTGCTGACAACTATTTTGTTCTTTGATATTATAGGTCCAGACAGCACATGTCAGCACCCATCAGTAAAGACATACAGTGACAGCACACAGCCAGTAAAGTCTTTAGTCGTATGCACACATGCTCGCTCTCTCCCAGCTGTCTCACTTTACACGGTGGCTCCTGTGTTCCTCCGGGAATAAGACTTGTCGTCCATCCCTTCAAAGCCATCTGATTTATGTCTGCATTTAGAGGAAAAGGGAACGGTACCCTCTTCCATCTACTTTGTTTGGCCGTGGCTTCTCAGTTCATAATTGGTGAAACAGTTTTTGAACTATTGCCGATGGTTTGCTAACAGGTGCC